>CM038145.1:82545688-82760703 GCA_021437245.1 Aegilops speltoides | reverse complement strand
TCTTCTGAGGTGGTGTTAGGTCATTCTTGATAATTTCCCTTCGCGTTTCATGATTTACAAGTTTTCAAGAGTGACATATTTAAATCCATCATTTTCTCTTTGTTCAAGAGATCTTTTCAACCGTCAATCTCTTCATTGGAGTTATCTTGGTATAGATTTCACCTAAAGCCTTCCCTAAGGAATGTTGCTATTTTGGTGCTTATTAATGATCCAAGTTTTCTCCTATCCTCTCGGCGAAAGCAGTTTTTCATCTCTTTGGTGCTCTCAATCGAATCAATGGTTTCCGTTAGTGGCCGGTTGTCACCTCATCATTTTGAGATGTTTGCCATAAGCCCACAACAAGCTTGTGCTTCTCGTTGTTGATTTTCCAACAACTCCATTCGATTCTTCTTTGCAAGGGTGCTATCCAAACTCATTTGCGGCAGAAGTTGTCATTTTCTTCCCCGTTCCTTTATCCCAACGGTCTAACTTCTATTCTTTCGTTACGGAGGCATTGTGATGTTGCTCTTTTCACTCATCACCTCGTTTGGTGAGGATCGTCTTCTTTTCTTGCTTATCCAGTTAACCGGAGTGTTGTGTTCTCATTCAAGTTCTTTCGTCTTGTCAAGTTTTGCCCCCCTTCACAACCGGAGTGCTATCTGAAATATTTCTTACCCCTTGTGCCATTCTTTCAATTCCGGAGGCAGTGTGTTGTGGATTTCATCTTGTATCCTCTCATCTTGTCAAGTTCACGTTCAATTCCTTCCATGTTCAACCGGAGTGCTGCCCGAATTCTTCCCCTCTCATCTTGTTCTAACCGGAGTGGTTTTGAATTCTATCTTGTCCATTAAACTTTTGATTCATGCCTTTGCAACCTTCAAGTCCTCATAATGTTCCTTGTCCCTCTTTTCTAAGGATTGTTTGTAATCTTGGACATCTCCGTTATTTAGTTTCTTTCAATGTGTTCAACCTCTCAAGGTTCATGGTTTCACTCGTTCACAAAGAAGCAACTTAGTTTTACCTTTTCTCTTCCTCTTCCGTTTTCCCTCCGGTGCCATCCTAGATCTCGGGACGAGATCCTCTCGTAGTGGTGGAGTGTTGTGACGCCCCGGATCCGATGTGCCAGGTGTCCGCCAGTTATTCGCCGTCGTTGCCTTGTCATTTTCTTGCGTGTTGCATTTTATCATGTCATCATATGCAATTCATATCATGTCATCATGTGCATTTCATTTTGCATACGTGTTCGTCTCATGCTTCCGAGCCTTTTCCCCGTTGTCCGTTTTGCAATCCGGCACTCCTATGTCATCCGGCGTCCCCTTCTTCTCTCTCGTTGTGAGCGTGTATTAAACTTTCTCAGAATGGCCCGAGGTTTGCCAAGCGGCCTTGGTATAGCACCGGTAGACCGCCTGTCAAGTTTCGTGCCATTTGGAGGTCGTTTGGTACTCCAACGGTCAACCGGGTAACCGCAGGGGCCTCTTTTGTTGCAGCCCAACACCCCTTCCAAAGTGGCCCAAAACCCACCAAACTCCCCTCCATGCTCTTGGTCGTTCGATCACGATCGCGTGGCCGAAAACCGCACCCCATTTTGACTCTCCTAGCCCCCTCCACCTATAAAAACGTCTTCCCCTCTCCATTTTCGGATCTTTTCCCCCGAAACCCTAGCCCGCTCTCTCCGCGCCGCGGACACGTCCGTCCGGCGGACACGTCCACTTCGCCTCCGCGCCAATCCGAGCCGCCACGTGGCATCGCCGCCGCCCGCTTCCCCAGCGCCGCCGCCGCTTCGTTCGGTCCTCGCCTCGCCGCCGCCGCTCCCCTCCCGGCCGGCGCTCTCCTCCGCCGGGCCGTGCCCGCGTCCATGATCGTCTCTCCGCCGCCCGGCGCCTTCTCCTCCACGCCGCCCAGAGTGCCCCGCCGCCGTCCGCCCGTCCCTCCACGCCGTCGGCGGCTCCGTCGCCGCCGACCCCAGATCCGCCGCCGCGAGTTCGGCACCTCGCCGCCCGGCCTCCCGCCGGATCCGCCCGGGATCCGCTGGATCCGAGCCCTGGGCGCCCGTCCCCGGCCTCCCCGCGCCTGCCCTCGCCGGAGATGCCTCCTCCTCGCCGCCGCTCTGCCATGGCCTCGTCGGGGAGACGATGGTCGCCCGCGCCGCCGCCAGATGGGCCCCGGCCCAGAGCGCCGGCCCAGCTCCTCCTCGCGTGGGCTGCGCGCCTCCGCCGACCTGGGCCTGGCCCATGGGTGAGCAGCCCCAGCGCCCATCCTTTTTTTTCTTTTTCACCTATCGGGCCAGCCAGATTCGGCCCATGTGGTTTTTTTTTTTTCATACGCTGCGAATTTAGCTAATTTCCAGGAATTACAGTTTTACAGATTGGCCCCTAATGTTCATGCATATAATAACTCCACAACCGTGCATCGGATTAAAATAATTTATATATGTAAAATGCTTAGTTTTTCATCTAGTTTCATAATATCCAACTTTCATCCATGTTTAAAATGTTTAAAGTGCTGTTTGTTTAAATTTGCTCAAATGCCATGCTAAAATGATTTAATTCATAACTATTTAACCGTAACTCCGAATTTAATAAACTTTATATGTAAATGGGGTGGAAAATGCCTAGTTTAACATGGTCCACTTTATTTTCCTGTTTAACAACTTTAAAATATGTTTTAGGGCAGAACAGTACCAAATTCGAATATTGCTTATGGGGATTTTCCTAATTGTTGTTTGTTCTTCCTACCTCATTTAAACTTGCCTAGTTAGGTAGTTTTGTTATGCTTCACCCCTTGCCATGTTAATCAACATTTAATATTGTTGGGTAGCTTAAACAAGAGAGAACTAAATAGTTCGATGTGGTGTTTTCTTCAATATGCCACTCCGTTGCATATTGGGCTCCATTTAATTTGTAAGTTTGTTTGGTGCTCTTTGCCATGCCACGCCTCTTTAAACCGGACATGCATCATACTTGTTTGCGCATCATGCCATGTTTATGTGATGGTTGTTTACTATGTTGTTTGTTTCCTTCCGGGTGCTTTCTCTCGTTAGCTTCGGTTTCGTTCCGGAGTTGTGAGGATCCGTTCGACTTCGTCCGTTTGTCTTCTTCATGGAATCGTTCTTCTTCCTTGCGGGATTTCAGGCAAGATGATCATACCCTCGAAATCACTACTATCTTTGCTATGCTAGTTTGCTCGCTCTTTTGCTATGCCAATGCTACGATGCCTACCATTTGCTTGTCAGCCTCCCAAATTGCCATGTCAAACCTCTAACCTTTGACACCATTCCTAGCAAACCGTTGTTTGGCTATGTTACCACTTTGCTCAGCCCCTCTTATAGCGTTGTTAGTTGCAGGTGAAGATTGAAGTTTGTTCCTCGTTGGAACATGGAGATGTTGTTCCTTGTTGGAACATGTTTACTTGTTGGGATATCACAATATCTCTTATATTATTAATGCATCTATATACTTGGTAAAGGGTGGAAGGCTCGGCCTTATGCACGTGTTTTGTTCCACTCTTGCCACCCTAGTTTCCGTCATACCGGTGTTATGTTCCCGGATTTTGCGTTCCTTACGCGGTCGGGTGATTTATGGGACCCCCCTGACAGTTCACTTTGAATAAAACTTGTCCAGCAAGGCCCAACATTGACTTTTACCATTTGCCTCACCTAGCCCCTTCTTTTTCCCTTGGGTTTCCGGAGCCCGAGGGTCATCTTTATTTTACCCCCCGGGCCAGTGCTCCTCTGAGTGTTGGTCCAAACTAGAGCACCGTGCGGGACCATTCCTTGGCAACTTGGATTACGCCGGTACTGTGACGCTTAGCTCATCCGGTGTGCCACGAGAACGAGATATGTGCAGCTCCTATCGGGTTGTCGGCACATCCGGCGGCTTTGCTGGTCTTGTTTTACCATTGTCGAAATGTCTTGATGTACCGGATACCGAGTCGATCGGAGTGTCTTGGGTGAAGGTCTATTCCTTCGTTGATCGCGAGAGCTTGTCATGGGCTAAGTTGGGACACCCCTGCAGGGTATAAACTTTCGAGAGCCGTGCCCGCGGTTATGTGGCAGATGGGAATTTGTTAACGTCCGGTTGTAGAAAACCCGAAGTTGACCTTAATTAAAATACATCAACCGTGTGTGTTACCGTGATGGTCTCTTTCCGGCGGAGTCCGGGAAGTGAACACGGTGTTGGAGTTATGCTTGACGTAGGTTGCTATAGGATCACTTCTTGATCATACTCTTATCGACCGTGCTTTGCCTTCTCTTCTCGCTCTCATTTGCGTATGTTAGCCACCATTTATGCTAGTCGCTTGCTGCAGCTCCACCTCATGCCTTTACCTTACCCGTAAGCTTAAATAGTCTTGATCTCGTGGGTGCGAGATTGCTGAGTCCTCGTGACTCACCAGATACTTCCAAAACCAGTTTGCAGGTGCCTTTGTTACCGAGTAGGTGACGCAACCAAGCTCAAGGAGGAGCTCGATGAAGATCTTGCCATTTGTTGTTGTTTCGTTCTAGTTGATCAGTAGTGGAGCCCAGTTGGGGTCGATCAGGGTCCTTTGTCGCATTTGGGGTTCTTCTTTTATTTTGGTTCCGTAGTCGGACCTTGATTGTATCTGGATGATGTAATGCTTTATTCATGTAATTGTGTGAAGTGGCGATTGTAAGCCAACTATGTATCTCTTTCCCTTATGTATTACATGGGTTGTGTGAAGATTACCTCACTTGCGACATTGCTTTCAATGCGGTTATGCCTCTAAGTCGTGCTTCGACACGTGGGAGATATAGCCGCATCGAGGGCGTTACAATATATTCCAATATACAGCAAGTAGTCCAAGTATAAGCTGGAGTATATAGCAATATATAGCACAATATAGTCTGTGGCAACAATAATTATAGACCTCAAGTTCACACATAAACACATACTCCTTTGCTTGTAAGCACGGAATACACAAGTACTACAACAAACTGGAGTAGAATACACAATAAGTACACACAGATTACACAACAAACTGGAGTAGGATCAGCGTCCAAGCATCTCTAGTGCCATTGCATACACTTCAGGAGGAACTGAGATATTGGGCGAGTGCAGTTGTAGCCTTTCTAGCCTATCCTTGTTCATGTGCGGGATTTTGTATTTATTGGCTCCACCATTCTTCATTACTTCAACCATGCAAGTCTGCAGAGTTATGAATACTCTGTTAAGTTTGGAAACTTCATATCCATCGAACTCCTCTTGAACACCTTTAATTAGCTCGAATAGTTTTCGGACTTTTGCGATCATTAGCGATCGAATCGAGTGAAGAACCCAAGATCCGTATGCTTCATGTCCGGAGAATTTGGAGGCTGCTACATTATTCGATGTCCGGCCACTTTCGTCCACAGCTTCTACTGAATGCTTGATCATTAGGTAGGATATGCGTTCTCGCGTTATCTTCTTTGGATAAAATGGGTTGTCCATCATCATCTGAGGCCACAATGCTTGAATCGCTGGCACAACCTTCGTATAATGTACTCTCTCATCACATCCTCGTCACTATGATGAGCTTTGTTTCCAATGTCCCTTTTCCCCGTTCTTGCTTCTTTTTGCTGCTGCAGTCACTCTCACGAATGGCCATACCCCAATTTTTTGGAGAATGTCATGTTCCCATCTTCATCAAACCGTGGTCTTGCTACCGTGTGAGAAACATCACTTTTCCAATAGAGTTTTTGACAGTCTTTCCGGTCCTCTTCGTCAAAGAGCAGATAGTAGTTCCTCTTTCTCTTGGTCATGGAGAACCATTTCTCGTCGATGTGAACAATATTATGCATACTCCTCAAACTTGGGCTTACATCTCCTAATGTTGCCTCATCTAGCATAGAGAGGCAAAAATCCACCCTATCTCTCTTATTTTTCTCTGTCAGTACCGGCTTTACCCTGTTGGAGTGCCTCCTTATCTTATTCAACTTGAACTTCTTGTATAGTGTAGTAGGGCTTACACCTAGTGCCTTGGCTAGAGATTGAATAGTTGACCTCTTGTTTAAGGGAATTGTCGGAATGAGAGATAGGATATCATCATAAGATTTTCTTCCACAATTTTCCTTTCTTTTGTTTGAAACATCCACCTCCCGACCAAGGCCTTTACGTTTCATTCTTTGTCTCCCATATTCTTTGAATAACTCGAACATGTGCTCCAAATATTGCAGCCACGTCCTTCTTATCAGTTCTCTTGAACTTGCCTCCTCTACACTTATGGAGGGTTTCCAAGGACATGTAAGCGGCATATCTCTGCGCATCAGTGAGCCAATTCCTTTGCCTTTGTACTCCTACAATAGCAATAGAATAATTTAATTAATTATTGCAAGAATATTACAAATTGGTTGCTGGAAATGTAAACAAGAGGTCAACAATAGCAACAGCTGTTCCATAGGATAGGAGTATTGCTTGCTTTGCTTGCTGTAAATATAAACATAAATGTTGCTTGCTGAAAATATAAATGTAAACTAAACTTGTAAATATAAACTAAACTGTTCAGTTCCCTATACCTCAAAACTTGTAAATATAAATAGATTATAAACTAAACTAAACTTGCAGCAATTTCTTTTCCATTCAGTAGTCATCGGGTATATGCTAATTTTGAGGGTAAATATGTTCAAGAGAAACTGGTCGATAGGCTTTGTTCCCACTGAACTGAATTGTCTATATGTGAATGTAACCTTGTAAGGGACATTTTGGCCCTAAAATAGATATTTGGAGCTATGTTTGTTGGCATGGTTCTCGAATCAAACTTATGTAGCCATTTTTGTTTTAACGCATGAGTGTCGTGCACCCTTCTTTGATAGCTTGGGCAAGGCATTTCAAATAATTGGAGATAGGTGTCCCATGTACACGTGTCGCAGTGAGGGTGGGCACCGCTCTCGGCACCATGGTTGGACAGCTACATATTTGTCGAGAGTAAAAGCAGTGAAGCAGCGTCGTAAAATAATAAGAGAACATGTCTAGATCAAACAAATCATCTATAGGTACTCCCAAATGGCCACCGAGCCAAGGAGATTTGCTCACCCCCTCTGGCGATGACATGCAAAGGCTGGATTTCCTCTTACAAAAAACTAAACTTGTAAGAGGTAAATATGCCGCCAGGTTATATTCCGGAGCCACGGAGCCACGAACATTGCAATTTCTTTTCCATTCGTAGTTGTCAGGGTAAATATGCCGCCAGGAGTAAATATAAACTTGTAAATATAAACATGAGTTGTAAATATTTTGAGGTACACCGCTGTTCTTGCAGCAATTTCTTTTCCATTCGTAGCTGTCAGGGTATATGCCTATTTACACACACATACATGCTGCCAGAGTATATGTTTATTTACACACACATACATGGAGTTTGTTCAGTTTGCCTATAAGCAAATGAGACAAAAACTGAAAATGTCCCTACAATGTCCAGGAGACCTCTGTTGCTTGTTGAAAATGTAAATGTTGCTTGTTGAATAACCTGTGAATAAAATGAAGCTTCCTCATATGCACTATTCAATCTTAGCAATCCCTTCTCTGTTACTTCCGAGGCATAATTTGATGCAAGATTAGAAGAAATTATACCTGAATTTTGACCAGCATTGTTGCTTTCTTCTTCAGGTTCTTCGTTGCCTTCTTCAGGTGGAGTGAAATTGAGATCTGGGACTACCATGCTTGAAATTGGGCCAATGAGCTGCTGTTGTTGATGTTGAGGATCTGCTTCTTCCTTGCTGTTGAAGATCTGCTGATGTTGTTGGTGAGGAGCTGGACCATCAAAGGTGTTGGACGAGGAGCTGGGCCGGCTTTCGGCGAGAAGCCAACAAGGATCACCGAGCCTGGAGGTTGTGGAATATGCAGATCCTGGGTATGGAGCAGCGAGGTGTTGGGTGAGGAGTTATGCCGGCTTCCGAGCTCGCCTTCTCCCCTGGCCTTCTCCCCTGGCTCCCCTGGCTCAGGGCTAGCTGCACCTTGCCGACGACGCGGGGAAGAAGGGAGGCAGTGCTGGCGAGGTGCGCTGGGGCTGGTGGCCGGCGGCCGGCGAGGTGTGGACCTGGGGCTGGCGGTGACCAGGAATCTGGGCGGCGATGAGGACAAGATCCTGGGCGGCAATGAGCGGGAGATCCTGGGCGGAGAATTTGGGCGCCAGGTGAGCAACCAGGAGATCTTGGGCGCGAGGTGGGCAGCGACGCGCTGGGCGAGGAGAAGCCGGGCGCGAGGTGGGCGACGATGCGCCGGGCGAGGAGAAGCAGGGCGCGAGGTGGGCGACGACGCGTTGGGCGAGGCGATTCCGATATTTTTTGAATTTCAAATTGATCGATTGGAAGGTGTATTGTTGTCCATTACCGTTTTTTGGGGGCTTTCGTAAATTTTCTTCCGCGCCTTACAAAAGTGAACGGAGGGAGTACTAATTTTGCTAGTTGGAAGCATAAGATGAAAATGCATATTCTTGGACATAACCCCGCCGTTTGGGCTATTGTGTGTATTGGATTGCAAGGTGAATTCTTTGATGGGAGAGAACCGACCGTGAAGCTAGGGCGGAAGAGTTGAAGATGCTGCAATACAATGCTCAAGCTTGTGATATCCTCTTCAACGTATTATGCCCCGAAGAATTCAACAAAATCAGCCGTCTTGAGAATGCAAAGGAAATTTGGGATACTTTGATTGATATGCATGAAGGTACCGACTCCATCAAGGAATCTGAGTTGGATGTGCTCCAAAGTCAACTTGACAAGTTCAAAATGAAGGCTGGTGAAGGTGTCGCTGAAATGTACTCTAGGCTTGCTCTTATCACAAATGAGATTGCCAGCTTAGGAAGTGAAGAGATGACCGACAAATTCATCATCAAGAAGATCCTAAGAGCTTTGGACGGAAAATAGGATACCGTGTGCACATTGATCCAAATGATGCCCAATTACAAAGATCTCAAGCCAACAGAAGTCATTGGAAGAATTGTTGCTCATGAGATGTCACTCGAGGATAAGGAGGAACTTCACAACAAGTCAAGTGGTGCTTACAAAGCCTCATGTGAAGCCCCTACATCATCAAGTGAGAAACAATCCTTCAATGAAGAATTGAGCTTAATGGTGAATAACTTCAACAAGTTCTACAAGAATAGAAGCAAAGAGAGAAGCTCCAAGTCAAGGTCCTACAATGACAAAAGATCTTCTAGTCGAGAGCGAAATTGCTACAATTGTGGGAGACCCGGACACTATTCCAGTGAGTGTACGGCACCCCACAAAAGAAGAGAAGAATCACCCAATAGGAGAAGTAGAAGAGAAGAATCACCACCAAGAGAGAGGAGGAGTAGAGATGATCGTTATGAACGAAGAACATCCCGGAGAAGCAAGGATTGGGAAAGGAAGGACAAGTCATCAAGGAGCTACACAAAGCGAAGACATCAAGCTCATGTTGGTGAATGGGTATCCGGCTCCGACTCAGACAATCACTCCGAGAGAACCTATCACTCTGACTCTGAATATACTCAAGATGAAGGTGATGCCGGTCTAGCACTTGTGTCAACCAACTCCTACAACATATTTGATTCACCAAATGAAGGACTTTGAAGATGCTTCATGGCTAAAGGCCCAAAGGTAACACACCCCGTGTAACGCCCCGGTTTCGTTGCGCCAGGTGTCTGCCAGTTATTCGCCGTCGTTGCCATCTCATTTGCTTGCGTGTTGCACTTTGCCATGTCATCATATGCATTTCATATCATGTCATCATGTGCATCGCACTGGCATACGTGCTCGTCTCACGCATCCGAGCATTTTCCCCGTTGTCCGTTTTGCAATCCGGCTCTCCTTTGTCCTCCGGCGTCCCCCTTTTGTATCTCGTTGTTAGCGGGTGTTAAACTTTCTCGGAATGGCCCGAGGTTTGTCAAGCGGCCTTGGTATAGCACCGGTAGACCGCCTGTCAAGTTTCGTGCCATTTGGAGGTCGTTTGATACTCCAACGGTTAACCGGGTAACCGTAAAAGCCCTCTTTGAGTTGCAGCCCAACACCCCTTCCAAAGTGGCCCAAAACCCATCTAACTCCCCTCCATGCTCTCGGTCGTTCGATCACGATCGCGTGGCCGAAAACCGCTCCTCATTTAGACTCTCCTAGCTCCCTCCACCTATAAAAACGTCTTCCCCTCTCCATTTTCGGATCATTTCCCCCCGAAACCTAGCTTTTCCCTCCCTGCCGCCGGACACGTCCGCCCCCGGCCGGACATGTCCAGCCGCCACGTCCCTCCGTCCAATCGGCGCGCGACACGTCATCATCTCCGCCGCCGCAGCCAACCGCACCCGCCACCTCGGCGCCCAGAGACGCCCCACTTCGACGCCGGCCCATGGGGGCGGATCGGCCGAGCGAGCCCAGCCACGCCGCCGCCGGGTCGCTCGCCGCCCGCGCCCTCCGCCTCGCCACCTCCGCCCGGCGGCGACGACCCCCCCCCGCCACCGACCGCCACCTTCGCCGCCTCACACGGCCGCGACCACCGCCGTCTCCGTGGCCTCCCGCGTCGCCTCGCCGCCCGCCGCGTCGGCGCCAAGACCGCCCGGCCCCTGACGTTGTCGTCCTCTCGCTCGACGCCTGCGCAGTGCCACCTCTGCCGCCGGCGTGCTTGCCGCCGCCATCCACGCCGCCCGCCGTCTCGCCCGACTCGGTCGCCGTGCCGCCCGCGCCCGCGCCTTCCTCCTCCATCCCGACCGGATCCAGCCACGGGAGGGCTAGATCCCGCGAGCCCGGCCACCTCCGGCCCCGTCTCCGGCGAGTCTCCGACGTGCCTCGAAATCCGTGCCAATCTGGAGGTTGCCCCGAAATCCACCAAGTCCCGAAATGTTTGCATAATCATGCCATGTTCATCGCATTGTATATCTGCATACGTAGCTCCGTTTCGTGCGTATAATATGTAAAATTGTTCGTCTCGACGAGTACTTCATTTCATTCCATTGCATCATTTTCATTTGAGCTCATCTTGATGCCCGAAATGCTGTTGGAAGAGTGCATGTTGATGTTAGTCTGCTGAAACTGTTATAACTTGCTCATTTATCATTTTTGCCATGATTGATGTGTGCATCCTATGAGGTTGATGTCTACTTGTGTTTTGATCTATGCCATGTCATCTTTCCAGGGGTATATGCCATGTATTCTTTTTATCAATGTGGTGACTAGCACAAGCATGCAAACTAGGCTTCGTGATATTGCTGATTCTAGTCCCTGTTCTGCTGTTATTTTGATGCCATGTAAACTTGATGCTACAAAGAGATCCATGCATATTTAGAGATACTTCAGTAAGGGTGTTTTGAACATATGGTTGTTGTCTATCCATTAATGCCCTTGTTTGCAATTATGGAGTAGTCTAGCATGTCATTTTGGTGCTCTACTTTTGCTTCAAAATGTTTCCTGGCAAATTGTTTACTTGTTATTCAATATGGCCAAGCTTGCTATAGTTGATCCTTGCATGCTATGGACTTGTTCTTGACTTGGTTTGTTTCATAAACATGTCTTCTTGATGATGATATGCTTATCTTGTCATGCAATGACTTGTGGTAAGTGAATCGAGCTTGTTAAGTAGTGTACTTGCTGTTGCTGTTTTGCTAGGCAGATTCTGTTATATTTTGTTGCTATGTTAACATGCTTCTACTAATCATTCTATGCATAATCTGGAGATGTTCTATAAACATGTTTTGATCTACATGTCATGCTCTATCCATTCATGCCCTTTGTTGCAATTATAGCCTGCTGGAACATGTTGTTATCTTGCTCTAAAGTTTGCTAAATGATGTTGTTGTCAGCCTATTAACATTAAGTTCACTTGTTCCCATGTGTTTTGCTAGTGATCCATGTACCCTATGAACTTGTTCTTGCCATGCTTAGCTTCATAAACATGCCTTCTTACTATTGGTTGCCTTGCCATGCCATGTATTGCTCTGTGGTGAGTGATTCAAGCTCACGAACATGCCTACTTATTGTTGTTCCTGCCATGTATGAATCTGTAATATAACTTGCCATGTTTACATGGGTGCCATCATATTTTCCGTGCCCTTTTGGCTCATGGTCAGTAAGGGACTTTTGATCTATGCTTTTAGTAGTATCATGCCATGCCTTTGTTTGCCATGATCTGTTCCTGTAACATGTTGTTTGCTTGCTCTAAACATTGCAACCTGATATTATTTCTGCTAAAGTCTGAAACTGTTAATATTTGCAATATTCCCATGTGTTTTGGAGCATGTTCTAGTGATTTCTGGAGATAGCTCAGTGTTCATGTTTTGTTGTGCTTTACCTGTACTTCATGCCCATGCCTTTTGTTATTATGTTGGGGTGCTGTAGTGTAGGATCGAAAGTATGTCTAGAGGGGGGGTGATTAGACTACTTGACAATATAAAAATTCAGCCTTTTGACAAAGACAAGTTTTTTGGCAGATTCACAATTATGATCAAGTCAAGTATCACCCTACACATGCAATTCTAGAGTATAGGCAGCGGAAAGTAAATTGCACATGTAGTAAAGAGAGGTGGATAAGAGCAAACACAATTTTGGAGACGCGGAGATTTTTCTCGTGGTTCCGATAGGTGGTGCTATCGCATTTCCACGCTGATGGAGACTTCAACCCACGGAGGGTAACGGCCTGCGAGAGTCCACGGAGGGCTCCACCCACGAAGGGTCCACGAAGAAGCAACCTTGTCTATGCCATCATGGCCTACGCCCACGGAGGGCTAGCCTTACTCGGGGTAGATCTTCACGAAGTAGGCGATCTCCTTGCCCTCACAAACTTCTTGGTTCAACTCCACATCTCGACGGAGGCTCCCAAGCGACACCTAACCAATCTAGGAGGCACCACCCTCCAAAAGGTAATAGATGGTGTTGATGATGATGAACTCCTTGCTCTTGTGCTTCAAATGATAATCTCCCCAACACTCAACTCTCCTCACAGATTTGGCTGTGGTGGAAGAAAGGATTGAGTGGAAAGCAACTTGGGAAGGCTAGAAATCAAGTTTCATATGGTGGGAGTGGAGCAACTTGATCTCAACACAAGGGTAGGTAGTTCTCTTCTCGTAAATGTAAGGTAGGAGTGGTAGTTATTTCGATGGCTCTCTCCACGAATGAAGAGGGGTGGAGGGTATTTATAGCCTCCACACAAAATCCAACTGCTACACACATTTGACCAATCTCGGTGGGACCGAAGTTGACAACTCGGTGAGACCGAAAGTTCAAATCATGTGAACGTTGGGATTTTCGTGGGACCGAAAATACAATCTCGGTTAGTCCGATTCTTGCAAAGACAAGAGCTTACCAATCTCGGTGGGACCGACTTCATCATCTCGGTGACACCGATTTGATGACGTAGGTTCTGAAGCTTGGCAACTCAAGTTTCGTGAGACCGAGTTCGAATCGGAAAATTCAAATTTCTAGGGTTTGGCTTTATGGCTGAGGTGGTTCATCTCGGTGTGGTTTGGAAAATCGGTGGGACCGAGATTACTTATGAGTGTATGTTGCGGTGAGAGTTACCGATAGTTTAGGAGATGTATCACTAAGCACTTTGAGCAACCAGATCATCAACATAACCTCATCCCTTTTAATAGTATTGGCTTTCCTATGGACTCAATGTGATCTTGGATCACTAAACCAAAAATGGAGTCTTGAGATTTTGCCAATGCTTGCCTTAGCATTTTGAGGGTCCACTTCTTCAGTCCTTGCCATACCCATATCAATGAACTTTCTGAAATGATTCTCAAGTAACTATTAGTTCAATGATATATATGTTGTTATTAATTACCAAAACCACCCGGGGATTAGTTGCACTTTCAATCTCCCCCTTTTTGGTAATTGATGACAACATATAGATCAAAGCTTCGACAAAGGATATAATCAATGAATAATATCGTCGCTTGAGAAGTATGTGATAAGCAAGAGCTCCCCCTAAATTTGTGCATTATTTAAGATTTGCGTTTGAATGCAAATGGACAATCGATTAGGATCATGGGTCACTCTTCCATGTCACATACATCTTGGTGGAGCGCACAAAATGATAAGAATGAATATCATGCACCCAATCACCAAGACATGAGTAAATGGTCATACAAGATATGAATAGCATATGATAAGCAATAAGCACACATTAAGGCATAGTACGACCAAGCACTCATCAAACGTAGTATCAAACACACTGAAAGTCTCGAAAACCAAAAGTATCTCAAAGAAACCGCAAATGAACGAAAGAGCAAAAGCGCAAAGACAACAGCACTCTCTCTCTCTTGAAGTTCTATGATCTATACAATTTCTCCCCCTTTGGCAACAAGTTACCAAAAAGTTCGAAAAGGCATAGAGCTAAGCGTCACTGGGGACTCTGCTGGCGGCTCTGTGCAGGTTGATGTTGGAGTTGATATGGCAGCATCGTGAAGACTTCACTGATGTCTCAGGCTTTGGAGGAGTGGTCACTGGAGCTGGAGCTGAGCAACCGATGGAACTGTGGAGGTGCCAAGCTGTAGTCCCGTGTCGACCATTGGAATGGCAGTGATCGGGTCTTGTGGGAACCGGAGCAGTCTATTGATAATCATCCCGACTAAGTCATCCTGCATCTCACGCATAAGCTCTTCCTTCTCCTCTTTGCTTCCTCAATGTCCGCCTCAAGCTTGTTGATTACTTGCACTTCATCGACTTCACATCCAGAGCATGGATCTTGTCTTCAACAATCCTCTCTAGGCTCTCCCGAGATCGCATAATGCTGGCAGGCGTTGTTCAATCCTTTGGGTAGCTTCAAGGAGCTGCTCTCCAACACTCTTTGGTTTAGCTGCTGCTGCTTCTTTGCTTCCTTGTCGCCTTTGGCTTTCTTGGCAGCTTCAATCTTGGCTTGTCCTTCAACCGATGTGGGATCCTCCTCATCCATCACAACAACATTATCCTCATGCTCAGGCTGCAGTGGTAAGTGTGCTCTATCCAACAAGTATGTGCCCGTGCCAAACTTGGCATTGATAAGCATCTGAATATGCGGGGCAAATCCACATGACCTTTTCTGGTCAGCTGCAGTCCTCTTGATGGTCTCAACTATCAAGTCCATCACCTTGAAAGGTGCTCTCTCATCAAGTATATGCAGCATGTTGATAGAGTATCCTCTGATCATGCGATGATCTCTAGACTTGGGCATCAAGGTATGCCTCAGAATAGTGTTGGTGGTAGGTAGACCTGCCTAGAGATAATACACTGAGCCGAGCTTCCAGATTCCCAAATCCTTAGCTGGAACCTCTTTGTACATATTCTTCATGGATTCATGGTTCTTCTTTGGAATACCATAAACATCAATGTCATCCTCTCTTTGCACTGGAGCATTCAGCAGTTCTGCCCACTCTTCAACAGTTGAAGAGAATCTTTGGCCTTCAGTCATCCATGTGATCTTTCCATCAGGATAGAAATGAGCTGTGGCATAGAATTGCATAATCATCTCATCATTCCAATTTGTCAACTTCTGACCTACAAAGTCTGCAACACCACATGCAGTGAAGCTTTCATGCACATGTGGAAAGAAGTCTCTGTGCTCTTCACTATCAATGTATGCCCAGTCAACATATCGTGTGTCTGCAACTATGGGCTTCTTATCCATCAGCACTGTCTCATAGAAGTCCTGCTGCTCTCTGGTGTGGAACCTGGGGTCTACAGTAGTTCTTCTCCTCACGGCATATGGGTCAGATTGTCTCCATAGCCTGAGACCTCTATCTTTCCTTTCCTTCATGTTCTCAGCTCGAGGATGAGCATCATTGTGAAGTGGCAGTTTACGTCGAAGTTTCAAAGAAGACGGTGCTTCATCATCCGACACACTGGTGGCACATCATCTTTCTTCTTTTCGATGCTGGAATGTTCTGATCGTTTTCTTGGGCTTGGCAAGCAGGGCTTTCTTGGAGCTGCCTTGACTGGAGCAGATTGCTTGGGCTTAGAAGTGGCTCCAGCCCTGATGGCATCACCCATGAACTTAGACTTTTGAGGAGGCTGGGGAGCTTCCTCATCCTCATCTTCCTCTGCTGCATCATCATGCACTAATCTCTTCCTCTTGGAAGTTTTCTTCACCTTGCTTGTAGTTTCCTCTTCCAAACTCAGCTTCTTGGCAACAGTGGACTGCTTGACTTTTCTGGTGCCCTTCTTGGTCTGCTGACCTTGTGGCTCTTTGGCAACAACTTTCCTCTTGGGCTTTGAGGTTACTTCCTCAACAACAAAATCTGAGTCTTCTTCATCTGAGTTCCTCTTCTTCCTGGCTCTGGTGGCTGCAGGAGGTAAACCACTTGGTGTACTCCTCTCACCATCATCGATGAGCTCTTTGGGATCGGGACTAGTGCCCGCCTCTGGAATAATCTGCAATAGGTGACTCGACTGTTACGATTGCCACGGCATCTGACATGGCTGACAACCTGTGAATAGATAAGGTATAGGCAGAGAAGAAGAGTTATCACAAACTGCAGAAGTTTTTGCAAACAAATGAGTTCAAATTCTAGTATTAGGTTTTCACAGAAGACATTTCGGTCAGACCAAGTCTAAAATTCGGTGAATCTGAAGTGTTCAAACAGAAGCATTCACACCACTTTCGGTTAGACCGAAGTGGGTTTCGGTCCTGCCGAAAACACTAGGGTTTCACAGAATCCTCATTTCGGTCACACCGATTTGCACAACTCGGTTGGACCGAAGGGTGCAGTGCAATGGCCATAGGCCAAATCAGTCTTACCGAAAATCTAAAATAGGTCTCACCGAGATGTGTTCGGCGGAAACCTAACCCTAAAACTTTTACTCGAATCTCGTTCAAAAGAACCAATCTGGTGTATAGGAAGATTTCAATCGTGGCAAGATTACAGGCAAACCAAACGTGCATTGAATCGGAGATGGGAGCACGAGTGGGATCGAAACTCACCCTAACTTGG
Source organism: Aegilops speltoides (assembly GCA_021437245.1). Taxonomy (NCBI): domain Eukaryota; kingdom Viridiplantae; phylum Streptophyta; class Magnoliopsida; order Poales; family Poaceae; genus Aegilops; species Aegilops speltoides. The sequence goes on along the minus strand of CM038145.1, from coordinate 82,743,864 downwards.
TGGAGTTTCTCTACGGCGCAACGGCGCGGAGAGAATGTCCGCTGACGGCGACGGAGACTGCGGCGCCTGGCGATTTATGGAGACGATCCGGAGACCACGGCGACGGCAAAGAAGGGTGTGGGGCGAAGCGTTTGAAGTAGAAATCAACGCGCGTGACCCTCGGAGTATATATACCCCTTTGCTGTCGGTGGGACCGAGTTGTAAAACTCGGTGGCACCGAGATGAATAACTGCAGGGCAGTTATGCACTTCGGTCACGCCGAAAATTACAACTCGGTTTCACCGAGGTGAAAACCTAGATCATTCCAAATGCTTTCGGTTCGACCGAGTTTGAGTGGGTTGGTCTGACCGAAATCACTTGGAAGGTTTTGGAAGTTAGCCCTTGACGGATCGGTGGCTCCGAGTGCTCCTCACTCGGAGGGTCCGAAAATGACTTGTTCAAAGTTTGTGATGTAAGCATGAATAGAATTTGAGACAAGAAAGCATAGATAGCTAGGGGAGGTACTTAGGCATTCTTGTCCATCCATTTGGTCAGAAAAATCAAATCAACCAAAACAACAAATGGATGTCCTCGAATGGATAAAATCATGCATCCAACATGCTCACACAATAAGATAGCAAATGAAATATGTGTCAAACATAAACAATCAAAACTCTAGCTACTATCACACAATTTGTCGATGACTAGGTCATCTTTATATGAGTATATTGACTTAGGAGCCAAATGAGAACATTTGATCATAGGTCATACTCATCGTTTAAGCACAAGTGGGGTTACCACTTTTACATAAAGCATTGATGTGTTCACATCATTTGAAGATGCTTTAGCTCAATTCTTTAGAGCAAAGCTCCCCCTAGATGTGAGAACCCCTTTTAAAGGGTCAAACTAACCTTGGGTTTCGTAGAAGACTTCATGTAGATGTTGAAGATGTGGATGCTCAATGTTGATGTAGATCATCAAGTGTTGGGAGCAATCCTTTGGATTCGGGCACTTTCAATACCTACATGGGTTAGTCCCTCAAGGAACAAACAAGGATATCCATGGACATAGATTGAAGTTCACAATAGATGATGTCCATGAAAGCAATGATTACCTTGTCCCTTGACTTACCAACAAGAGGGTTTGTGACTCCATGAACTAGTGCAAGATGTAGAAGTTGATTGCACAAGTTTTTGCCAAAATGAATGTGAGTGAAGTATGTTGGCGGAGTCACCCTCAAGAACTCTCTAGTTCTTCTTCTTCGGGATCCACATCATCTTGATGGGAATCCTTGGGGTTGTAGTTGAGCTTGACGAAGTAGAACTTGACGTTCCCTTGGGAACCCACTTGACCATGGCTTGAGGTGCTTCAACAAATGCATCAATCTCCTCTTGAAGCTTGTCCTTGCCTTTTAGCTTGTGGTCTTGTGGTGGAAGGTCATCTTGAGCTTGTTACACATTGGAAGAAGTAGGATTGTACTTCTCCTTTTGAGAAACAAACTGTGGAGTGGGATATTGACCTTCTTCCCATTCAACACCCTCGGCGTTGAACTTTCGCTCAAAACCAATTCCTTGATTATTCCGGTGCCTTCCTTGCTTGCGAACAATTTCCTCAAAGTTCTTGCTTCCGGCAAGGTTCTTGTAGACACCTTTCTCTATAATCCCTTTCAATAAACTATTTTCTTGCTCAAGTGTAACTTGGCTTGAAACATTGTTAGTGGAATCAAGAGAACTACTAGAAGCAAAAATATTGGATTTAGCATGGTTATTGTTACTACTAGATGAAGAATTTTTCTTATGCTTGTCATGCTTAGTTTTAATGGGAGGCAAGAAATTAGACAAGAGAAGTCGTTTGGCAAGATATGAAGAACTCTTCTTTCGAAGATCGTCATTGATTGCTTTTAGAAACTCATGTTCTTGCTCTAGAGTGAGCTTCTCGAAGCGTAGCTTCTCATGAGATCTTAGGAGCTCTCTATGATCTTCTTGAGTTGTTTCATGAGCTAACTTAAGAGTGTTTAGTTCTTTAGTTAGACGCTCAATCTCCTTCATAGCATTGTCATTCGACTCTTCTCGACTATAAAGACTACTAGCATGTTCATCATTACTATGTTCATTGGATTTATCATGTAAAAGCTCATCTTCACCAAGCAAGTCATCCTCATCACTATCAAAGTCAATGAATTCAGGGTGTGATACCTTGGCCTTTAGCCATGAAGCATCTTCCAATTCCCTCATTTGGTGAATCAAATAAGTCATAGGAGTTGGAGTTGGAGGATACGAGAGCAAGACCGGCAACACCTTCATCTTGACTGTAGTCGGAGTTGGAGTGATAGCTTCTTTCGGATTGATTGTCGGAGTCGGAGCCGGAGACCCATTCACCTACATGAGCTTGATGTTTCTTCTTGTGTAGCTCCTTGATGACTTGTCTTTCCTCTCCGAATCCTTGCTTCTCCGAGAGGGTCTTCGTTCATAACGATCATCTCTACTCCTTCTCTCTTTCCGAGGTGACTCATCTCTTGAGCTTCTTCTTCTTGGAGATTCTTCTCTTCTCTTGTGGGGAGCTGAGCACTCATTTGAGTAGTGTCCGGGTCTTCCACAATTGTAGCAGTTTCGATCACGACTAGAAGATCTCTTTTCATCATATGATCTAGACTTTGAGCTTCTCTCTTTGCTTCTACTCTTGTAGAATTTGTTGAAGTTCTTGACCATTAAGCTTATCTCTTCATTGGAAACTAGCTTGTCACTTGAGGTTGTGGGAGCATCACTTGTAGCTTTGTAAGCACCACTTGACTTGTTGTGAAGCTCTTCCTTATCCTTAAGTGTCATCTCATGAGCAACAATTCTTCCAATGACTTCGGTTGGCTTGAGATTCTTGTAGTTTGGCATCATTTGGATCAAAGTGCACACGGTGTCATACTTTCCATCCAAAGCTCTGAGAATCTTCTTGATGATGAATCGGTCGGTCATTTCTTCGCTTCCTAAGCCGGCAATCTCATTTGTGATGAGAGCAAGCCTAGAGTACATTTCAGCGACTCCTTCACCTTCCTTCATCTTGAACTTGTCAAGTTGACCTTGAAGAACATCTAGCTTTGATTCCTTCACGGACTCGGTACCTTCGTGCATTTCAACCAAAGTATCCCAAATCTCTTTTGCATTCTCAAGACGGCTGATTTTGTTGAACTCCTCGACACAAGGCATTGAAGAGAATGTCACAAGCTTGAGCATTGTTTTGCAACATCCGCAATTCTTCGTGTGGCTTCGCGATCCGAACTTTTCCTTCCTCAAGAATTAACCTTGCATACCAACACAAATAATGCCCCATGCGGCTGGGTTATGGCCAAGAATATGCATTTTCATTTTATGCTTCCAACTAGCAAAGTTTGTACCATCAAAGTAAGGACCTCTACGAAAATTACCCTCACTAGACGCCATACTCTCCTAGGTTGTGAAACCAAGCTTATGGAGTCCAATGCAATGGAAAACCAATACAATGGAGACCAAAGCTCTGATACCACTTGTAGGATCGAAAGTATGTCTAGAGGGGGGGTGATTAGACTACTTGACAATATAAAAATTCAGCCTTTTGACAAAGACAAGTTTTTTGGCAGATTCACAATTATGATCAAGTCAAGTATCACCCTACACATGCAATTCTAGAGTATAGGCAGCGGAAAGTAAATTGCACATGTAGTAAAGAGAGGTGGAGAAGAGCAAACGCAATTTTGGAGACGCGGAGATTTTTCTCGTGGTTCCGATAGGTGGTGCTATCGTACTTCCACGTTGATGGAGACTTCAACCCACGGAGGGTAACGGCTGTGAGAGTCCACGGAGGGCTCCACCCACGAAGGGTCCACGAAGAAGCAACCTTGTCTATGCCATCATGGCTCACGCCCACGGAGGGCTAGCCTTACTCGGGGTAGATCTTCACGAAGTAGGCGATCTCCTTGCCCTCACAAACTTCTTGGTTCAACTCCACATCTCGACGGAGGCTCCCAAGCGACACCTAACCAATCTAGGAGGCACCACCCTCCAAAAGGTAATAGATGGTGTTGATGATGATGAACTCCTTGCTCTTGTGCTTCAAATGATAATCTCCCCAACACTCAACTCTCCTCACTGATTTGGCTGTGGTGGAAGAAAGGATTGAGTGGAAAGCAACTTGGGAAGGCTAGAGATCAAGCTTCATATGGTGGGAGTGGAGCAACTTGATCTCAACACAAGTGTAGGTAGTTATCTTCTCAGAAATGTAAGGTAGGAGTGGTAGTTATTTCTGATGGCTCTCTCCACGAATGAAGAGGGGGTGGAGGGGTATTTATAGCCTCCACACAAAATCCAACCGTTACACACATTTTGACCAATCTCGGTGGGACCGAAGTTGACAACTCGGTGAGACCGAAAGTTCAAATCATGTGAACGTTGGGATTTTCGGTGGGACCGAAAATACAATCTCGGTTAGTCCGATTCTTGCAAAGACAAGAGCTTACCAATCTCGGTGGGACCGACTTCATCATCTCGGTGACACCGATTTGATGACAGAAGGTTACAGAAGCTTGGCAACTCAAGTTTCGGTGAGACCGAGTTCAGAATCAGAAAATCCAAAATTTCTAGGGTTTGGATTTATGACTGAGGTGGTTCATCTCGGTGTGACTGGGTTTGGAAAATCGGTGGGACCGAGATTACTTATGAGTGTATGTTGCAGTGAGAGTTGCTGATAGTTTAGGAGATGTATCACTAAGCACTTTGAGCAACCAGATCATCAACATAACCTCATCCCCTTTTAATAGTATTGGCTTTCCTATGGACTCAATGTGATCTTGGATCACTAAACCAAAAATGGAGTCTTGAGCTTTTGCCAATGCTTGCCTTAGCATTTTGAGGGGTCCACTTCTTCAGTCCTTGCCATACCCATATCACTGAACTTTCTGAAATGATTCTCAAGTAACTATTAGCTCAATGATATATATGTTGTTATTAATTACCAAAACCACCCGGGGATTAGTTGCACTTTCATGTAGCATGTTGTTTTGATGCTTGCAATATGCCTAGTTGCTGTTATGGACAGATTGTTGTTATGACTTGTATAGTGTGTATGTGTTGCACCGTTGCTCCGTTTTGAGTGTGCTCTATATGAAACTTGCTTGTTTTTGCATGTAGTTTCATATTATCATGTTGCATCCTTGTTTTGAGGTGTTTGCTTGATGTTTGGGTGCATTTTGCATCAATGCCATGTTTAACTTGTTTTGCTCATATCTTCTAGGCCGTAGCTCCGAATCTAATGAACTTTATATGTAACTTGACTAGAATTTCGCGTAGATCATTGTGGTGCATCTTAACTTGCTGTTTAACAACTTGAACATAAGGTTTATTCAGTTCTGGACCAATTTCGAAATTTGCATATGAGGACTTACCGGAATTGTTATATGTTGTTTCCGGCCTCATTTAAACTTGCCTTGATGTGTTGTTCTTGTTTGCATCGTCTCTTGCCATGAGTAGCTTCATGTAGCTTTGTCATGCATCATGCTTGTTGTGCATCATGTCTTGTCTATGTGTGGTGTGTTTACTATGTTGTGTGCCTCTTCTCGATAGTTCCCGTTTCGTTGCGATCGTGAGGATGCGTTCGTCTACGCTTGGTCCGTCTTCGTGGCTTCATCTTCTTCATGGACTCGTTCTTCTTCCTTGCAGGATTTCAGGCAAGATGACTGTTACCCTGGATCTCACTACTATCATTGCTATGCTAGTTGCCTCGTTCTTTCGCTATGCTACGCTTCCTATAAATTGTTCTTCAAGCCTCCCAAATTGCCATGAACCTCTAACCTTTGACACCATTCCTAGCAAACCGTTGTTTGGCTATGTTACCGCTTTTGCTCAGCTCCTCTTATAGCGTTGCTAGTTGCAGGTGAAGTTGAAGATTTCTCCATGGTGGACAGGATTTTGGTTGGGATATCACAATATCTCTTATATTATTAATGCATCTATATATTTGGTAAAGGGTGGAAGGCTCGGCCTTATGCCTGGTGTTTTGTTCCACTCTTGCCACCCTAGTTCCGTCATACCGGTGTTATGTTCCCGGATTTTATGCTCCTAACGCTGTCGGGCGATTATGGGACCCCCGACGGTTTGCTTTGAATAAAACTCCTCCAAAGAAGGCCCAACCTTGGTTTTACCATTTGCCTCACCACCACCTACCTTTCCCTTGGGAGTAATTAACCCAAGGGTCATCTTTATTATAGCCCCCTGCCAATGCTTGTCTAAGTGTTGGTCCAAACTAGAGCACCGTCTGGGACCATTCCTTGGCAACTTGGATTCGTTTGGTACCAGACGCTTCGCTTATCCGGTGTTGCCTTGAGAACGAGATATGTGCAGCTCCTATCGGGATTGTCGGCGCGATCGGGCGGCTTTGCTGGTCTTGTTTTACCATTGTCGAAATGTCTTGTAAACCGGATTCCGAGACTGATCGGGTCTTCCCGGGAGAAGGTCTATTCCTTCGTTGATCGCGAGAGCTTGTCATGGGCTAAGTTGGGACACCCTGCGCAGGTATAAACTTTTGAGAGTCGTGCCCGCGGTTATGTGGCAGATGGGAATTTGTTAATGTCCGTTGTAGATAACTTGACACCAGATCCGAATTAAAACACATCAACGCGTGTGTAGCCGTGATGGTCTCTTCTCGCGGTCCGGAAGTGAACACGGTTTCGTGTTATGTTTGACGTAAGTAGGTGTTCAGGATCACCTCTTGATCATTGCTAGCTTCACGACCATTCCTTTGCTTCTCTTCTCGCTCTCATTTGCGTATGTTAGCCACCATATCATGCTTAGTCGCTGCTGCAACCTCACCACTTTACCCCTTCCTTTCCCATTAAGCTTTGCTAGTCTTGATACCCATGGTAATGGGATTGCTGAGTCCTCGTGGCTCACAGATTACTACAACAACAGTTGCAGGTACAGGTTATGCGATGAACATGACACGAGAGCGATGCTTGCTTGCTTTGAGTTCTTCTTCTGCTTCTTCGATCAGGGGATAGGTTCCAGGTCGGCAGCCTGGGCTAGCAGGGTGGATCTTGTTTGAGTTTCTGTTTATGATCCATCCGTAGTCGGATGTTGTGCTTGTATGTTGTATTGTTGTATTCATGTGGCATTGTATGCCCTTTTGTATGTATCCCCATCTATTATGTAATGTTGATGTAATGATATCCACCTTGCAAAAGCGTCTTCAAGATGCGCTTCTATCCTTGGTGGGACCTTCGAGTTCCTTTAGGATAGGGTCGCATCTTGGGCGTGACACCCCGAGTATGTTGATTTCAATAGTGATGAAGATGACTTGTTAGGTGATGATGATTTACTTGTTGACAACTCTAGTGATGAATACTATGATGAAACGTCAATTAATCATCCTAATCAAGATAAAACGAATGACAATGATAAGGAGAAGATTGAGCTTCTAAGTAAAGAACTAAACACTCTTAAGTTAGCTCATGAAACTATCTTAGAAGATCATCGAGAACTTTTAAGGACTCATGAGAATTTACGCTTTGAAAAGCTCAACCTTGAGCAAGAGCATGAGTTCTTAAAGGCAATCAATGATGATCTCCGTAAGAAAAGTTCTTCTTACATTGCCAAGCGTTTACTCTTATCTACTTACATGCCTCAAGTCAAGTCCATTAACAAGAACAAGAAGGATTCTTCCTCTAGTTTTAACAATAATCATGCTAAATCCAGTGTTGTTGCTTCTAGTAGTTCTCTTGATTCCACTAATGATTCTCTTAGCCAAGTTACACTTGAGCAAGAAAATAGCTTATTGAAGGGAATTATAGAGAAAGCTATTTACAAGAGCCTTGCCGGGAGTAAGCAATTTGAGGAAATTGTACGCAAGCAAGGAAGGCACCGGAAGAATCAAGGTGTTGGTTTTGAACGATAGTTCAATGCCAATGGAGTTGAGTGGGAAGAAGATCAATACCCCAAGACGAAGTTTGTTCCTCAACAAGATAAGTATGATCCTACTTCCTTCAAGGGTACACAAGCTCAAGATGATCTTCCACCACAAGACCACAAGCAAAAAGGCAAGGACAAGCTTCAAGAGGAGATTGATGCATTTGAAGAAGCTCCTAAGCCCTTGGTCAAGTGGGTTCCCAAGACTACGTCAAATTCTACTTCATCAAGTACGACTACAACTCCAAGGATTCCCATCAAGATGATGTGGATCCCGAAGAAGAAGAACTAGAGAGTTCTTGAGGGTGACTCCGCCAACATATTTCACTCATATCATTTTGGCAACAACGGTGCAATCAACTTTCACATCTTTCACTAGTTCAAGGAGTCACAAACCCTCTTGTTGGTAAGACAAGGGACAAGGTAACCTAATGCTTTCATAGACATCATCTTGTGTGTGCATCACTCTATTTCTATGGATATCCTTGTTTGTTCCTTGTGGGACTAACCCGTGTAGGTATTGAAAGTGCAACTCACTCCAAAGGATTGCTCCAAATGATCTTCATCAATATTGAGCATCCACATCTTCAACACCTACATGAAGTCATAATCAACAAAACCCAAGGTTAGTTCATCCCTCTAAGGGGGGGGGGATCTCACATCTAGGGGGAGCTTAACTCTAAGAATTGAGTCAAAGCAACTCTAATGGTGTGAACACATCAATGCATTATGTAAAAGTGGTAACCCCACTTGAGCTTAAACGATGAGTATGACCTATGATCAAATGTTCTCATTTGACTCCTAAGTCAATATACTCATATATAGATGACCTAGTCATCGCCAATTGTTTGATAGATGCTAGAATTGGTTGTGCATGCTTTGCCACATATTTCATTTGCCATTTTATTGTGTGAGCATGTTGGTTGCATATTTCACTCATTCGAGGACATCCACTTGTTGTTTTGATTGATTGGTTTCTTTTTTCTTTTGCCAAGTGGATGGACAAGAATGCCTAAGAACCTTATCTAGCTATCTATGCTTTTCTTGTCTCAAACTCTATTCATGCTACATCACAAAATTTGATCAAGTCAGATTCGAACCACTCTGTGTGAGGAGCACTCGGAGTCCCCGATTCGTCATAGACTTAAACTTCCAAAACTTCTTTGTGCATTTCGGTCTGACCGATTCTTCCATTTCGGTCATACCGAGATCACTAAGTCGATCTAGGTTTTCAATCTCGGTGCAACCAATTTGAACTTTTCGGTCACACCGAGTTGCTGTAACTGTCAATAGTTATGCATCTCAGTGCCACCGAGTTGTTCCACTCGGTCACACCGACAGGGTCGAGCTATATATACCCACGGGCAAAAATTTGGAAACTTTCTCCGAGCTCTTTCGCCCGCGCGTAGCTCGCTCTGCTTCCAGGGTCTCCAGATCGTCCTCCTCGTCGCCACCCGCCTCCAGTCGCTGGTCTCCGCCACCGTCAACGGAAATCATCCCCGCTGTTGCCGCCATAGCAAGTTCATCACCGAACTAGGGTATGGACTCGATCACTGTGCTATCCCCGTCTGATTCCTAGCACATTGTGTTCGTCATGAATCTTGCCATGATTGAAACTATTCTATCCAGTCAAAACAATCCATAGATTAGAGGTGAATTGAAAATTTAGGGTTAGGTTTCTGCCAAAACCATCTCGGACCCACCGAGTTGTAGAACTCGGTTCCACCGATTCAGCTAGGCCATTGCAAAAGTGATTCTCGGTCTGACCGAGAATTGCAAATCGGTGTGACCGAGTTCAGGACTTTGTGAAACCCTAGCAGTCTCGGTGCCACCGAACTGTGACTCGGTCTGACCGAGTTCACTAGTTTAGGTTCCAAAAGTTGCTTCAGTATCACCGAGTTTGCAAATCGGTTGATCCGAAATGCTCTCTGTGGAAAACTAAAACCAAGTTTTTGACTCATTCTTTTGCAAAAACCTCTGTATTTTGTGATGCTCATCCACTCTATCTCATCTATATCTATTCACAGGGTTTGCAGTCAGTGTTTGCAACATGTCTGATCAAAGTGACAGCCAGAACAGGGAAGAAGAGGAAGGAAAGGGTCAAGAAGACCATGGCCAGAGTTGTTGGAAAGCCTTCCATGATGGAAGAGGAAGAAGAAGAAGAGGTTGCTGCACCAGCACCCAAGGCTCAGAAGCTTATGGGTGATGCTATTAGGTCAGGGGCTGCATCATCAAAGCCCAAAGAAGCACCCAAAGCTGCCTCCAAGCCCAAGACTACACCAAAGAGGAATACCAGAAACATATCTGCTGCTGAGAAGAACAAGGCCCCAGTGCCTGAAACTGTTGCTGAAGAGGAAGAAGATGAAGAGCATGTCTTGAGAAAATTGAAGCCAAAAATTCCAGATCATAATGATGCTCATCCTATGGCTGAGAATATGAATCTAAGAAAGGATGTGGGCCTCAGACAGTGGAGGTTGTCTGATCCTTATGCAATCAGGAGAAGGATTGTTGTTGACTACAGGTTCCATACAAAGGAACAACGGGATTTCTATGAGACAGTGTTGTTGGACAAGAAGCCAATAGTGTGTGACATGAGGTGGGTGGACTGGACCTACATGAAGGAGAATGAAGAACACTATCCTGGTGTGTATGACAGTTTTAGTGCTTGTGGAGTTCCAGACTTTGTTGGGCAGAAGCTCACAAAGTGGAATGATGAGCTCATAATGCAATTCTACTCCACACACACTTCTATCCAGATGGCAGGATAGTATGGATGTCTGAAGGTACTAGGTACCAATCAAGAATTGAAGAATGGGCAAATCTGATCAATGCACCTAAGGAGAAACAAGTTGACTTGGATGTCTATGCCAAAAAGAAGATGGATCACAACACTATGGCACATATGTACAAGGAGATCCCAGATGCTGCAGTTGAGACACATAAGTTTGGATCATTACATTACCTTCTGTCAGGACTGCCAACCATCAACTGGATCCTCAGGCATACTCTCTTGCCCAAGTCAGGTGACCACAACATGATCAGAGGCCATGCAATAAACTTGCTACACTTATTTGATGTGCCACAGAAGTTAAAGGTCATGAGCCTCATAGTTGAGACTATCAAGAGGACAGCAGCTGACCAGAAGAGAAGTTGTGGGTATGCCCCACAGATCTAGGAGCTGATCAACTCCAAGATGGGCACTGGCACATACTTGTTGGACAAGGATCACATGCCTATCTATCCAGACTTTGAGGACAACCAAGTGGTTATGGATGAAGATGAACCATCTTCTGTGCATGCTCAAGCAAAGAAGGAGAAGGCAAGGACAAAGAAGGCTACCAAGATGCCAACAATGGAAGAGGCATCTCAGTACTTTTTAAAGAGCAAACAAGATCAGCTAGGCTACTTGATTACATCCACTCTGAGGATTGAGAAGGGGCTGGCCACCTTGACTCAAAACCAGGAGAGCCTGGAGAGGATCATGGAGCAGAAGTTCTATGACTTGGATGTGAAGGTAACTGAAATCCAGTCTGTTGTTGAGCAGCTTTGGGATGATATGCAGGAGAGGAAGGGCAAGACAACCACTGATGCATTTGCCAGAGTGCCTAGAGCTCATAGATCAGCTGCAGTGCCAGTGATAGACACCAGATCCACTTCATCTGCACCAGCTACAGCTCCTACAGCTCCAGTGCAACCAGCTCCAGCACCTACACCTCCAGCTCCATCCACATCTACTGAAGTCTTCGTCCAAGGAGCCATCTCTACACCACCGCCTGAAGATCAAGCCTGAGAGACGATTTAGTGCTATGCATTTTCTATGAACTTTTTGGTAACTTGTTGCCAAAGGGGGAGAAAAATGTATAGATCATAGGCTTCGAGAGAGTGTGTTGCTTTTTATTCTCTCTTGCTTTGGTGGTTGAACTTTATTTGCTTGTTTGAGATACTTTATGTCTGTGTGATACTTGGATGATCATGTGTTTGATCATATGCTACATTTATGCTTGTTGGATGACACTATCCTTTTTATATCTATATGATCATTCACTTTGCTTGGTGATGAGTGCATGTATTCAATCATTATCATTTTGAGTGCTCCACCAAGATGTATGTGACATGGAAGAGTAACCCATGAGCCTAACTCTTTGTGCATTTGCAGTCCAAAGCAAATCTTAAACTATGCACAAATTTAGGGGGAGCTCTTGCTTATCACATACTTCTCAAAGCGACAATGTTTTTCACTCTTATTATCATCTGTCGAAGCTTTGACCTATATGTTGTCATCAATTACCAAAAGGGGGGAGATTGAAAGTGCAACTATCCCTACGGGGTTTTGGTAATTCCTAACAACATATAGCTCATTGAGCTAACATCATTCCAAGATGAATATTTCAGGAAAAGCTCAATGAATGGCATGGAATGGATGAGAAAAGTGGATCCCCCAAATTGCTAAGGATAAAAGGATTGTCTCAAGCTCAAAAGCTCAAGACTCTACATTTTATATTTTAGTGATCCAAGATCACATTGAGTCTATAGGAAAAGCCAATACTATCAAGGAGGGATGAGGTGTTGCTTAATGAGTATCTAGCTCCACAGTGCTTAGTGATATGCTCCAAAACCCTCAACTAATTTCTCACATCCACATATGACCTAAACCAAAAGTCAAACTCGGCCCTACCGATTCTTTCTATCCGGCGCCACCGAGTTCAGATGTCATAGCCACTGCCACAAACCCTAGGCAAATCGGTCTCACCGATAGGGACCTCGGTCCCACCGAGATGGGATTGTAATCTCTCTGTTTCCCTTCCTAACGTTTCGGTACCACCGAGATGATCGATCGGTCCCACCGAGATTGCAATGTAAACTCCCTGTTTCCTTTTTGTAACATTTCGGTCCCATCGAAATGAGCGAATCGGTCCCACCGAGTTTACCTGACCAACTCTTTGGTTAGCTTATTACCAAAATCGGTCTCACCGAGTTTGTGTAATCGGTCTCACTAAGATTACGTTAAGCCCTAAACCCTAACCATATCTGTTCTACCGAGTTGCATGTCGGTCCCACCGAAAATCCTAACGGTCACTAGATTTGCTGAATCGGTCCGACCGAGTTTCTCAATTCGGTCCCACCGAGTTTGGCAAGTTGTGTGTAACGGTTAGATTTTGTGTGGAGGCTATATATACCCCTCCACCTCCTCTTCATTCGTAGAGAGATCCATCGGAACAAACCTACACATCCAACTTGCTGTTTCTGAGAGAGAACCACCTACTCATGTGTTGAGGCCAAGATGTTCCATTCCTACCATATGAATCTTGATCTCTAGCCTTCCCTAAGTTGCTTTCCACTCAAATCTTTTTTCCACCAAATCCAAATCCTGTGAGAGAGAGTTGAGTGTTGGGGAGACTATCATTTGAAGCACAAGAGCAAGGAGTTCATCATCAACACACCATTTGTTACTTCTTGGAGAGTGGTGTCTCCTAGATTGGCTAGGTGTCACTTGGGAGCCTCCGACAAGATTGTGGAGTTGAACCAAGGAGTTTGTAAGGGCAAGGAGATCGCCTACTTCATGAAGATCTACCTCTAGTGAGGCAAGTCCTTCGTGGGCGACGGCCATGGTGGGATAGACAAGGTTGCTTATTCGTGGACCCTTCGTGGGTGGAGCCCTCCGTGGACTTGCGCAAGCGTTACCCTTCGTGGGTTGAAGGCTCCATCAATGTGGATGTACGATAGCACCACCTATCGGAACCACGACAAAAACATCTGTGTCTCCAATTGCGTTTGAATTCTCCAAACCCTTCCCTTTACATTCTTGCAAGTAGCATGCTTTACTTTCCGCTGCTCATATACTCTTTGCATGCTAGCTTGAATTGTGTTAAGATTGCTTGACTTGTGCTAAGATAGCTAAAATCTGCCAAAGACTAAAATTGGGAAAAGGATAAGTTTTTATTTGGTCAAGTAGTCTAATCACCCCCCCCCCCTCTAGACATACTTTCGATCCTACACTGGTTCTAACAACGGTAGAATACAGGTAAATTCCTCGATCTAGGGTTAGGGTTAGGGTTTGTTCTATGATTTGGGGATTTTTGGTTCTCAAAGGAGCTTGTGTGTTAGTTGATCAAATGTTATGCATTTCTTTGCACTCCCAGCTCCCCGTTACAACTAAGGACTCCGATTTTGAGGGCCCTGAAGTTGAAATGCTTGTTTTGTGCCATGGTCACTGGAAGTTAGCAGAGAGACGCATTGCTTTTGAAGGAATTCTAACTGACAGGAGGTTTCTCTGTTGCTCTGAGAAGGTATATACTTCTAAGTGACAGCACAATCATTGTTAGGATTTGGCCATTGTTTATTTATTGCTAAGTTAGGAGAGTGTTGATGCAATCATCGTTTACTCTGAGGACACTGTTGAGTCAATCATTGTTTACTCTGAGGAAAGTGTTTAGGCAGTCATTTTTTACTCTCGCAACAATGTTAATTCGATTAAAGGACAGTTGCATGGGTTAGTATATTCCTAATAGCAGCACATCATTGTGTAATTGAGAGCAGAACATCAGTGCTTTCTTTACGATGTACCTTTAGCTTGGAAGCTTTTAAATATAGTATCTTTAGCTTTGGTTGTGATGAAAGGTTTTAATATGGTTTTGAATACTACCTTATTTCAGGAAGGTAGAGACTGTGGACTAGTTCAATGGATTGATCCTGCTTGGCCCAATACCCTTGAAAATGCATTGCACAAATTATGGTTTATGTATGAAGAGAGCAAAAGACAGAGGACTGAGAACAATCTGATGAATTCTTTTGTTGTTCATAACCTAACACAAGAGAAGAATAAGCTGTAGGCTAGCTATGAGAAGCTCCTTGAAGATGTCAATGCACTTGTGGATTCCCAACAACATAGGGCAGAGATAGGAAAGACAGATGCTGAAACCAAGAAGTTGCAGGAGAAGTATGACACGGTGAAGAACCTGGCAGCTGCTCAGGCCAGTGTCATCAGGAACATGAAGCTCAATCTAGCTGAAGAGAGGAAGAACTTGCAGATCCAAATTAATGAGCTGCAAAAGAGTGCTGAAGAGAGCTATGTGAAGCTGCAGGAGAGCAATCTGAAGCTGCAGGTGATCAAGGCCATCCTAAATGAATTATCACCTAGTTGTGGAAGAGGGCACTATCATTTGGCATTTGCTTACCTTCTGTAGGGTGTGGTTGGCTGTGCTGTAATGAGATTAATTTTAATTCCTGTACTATGGATCTATAATGTACTAATCTAGTACTATGATTATGTATGGATTTGAATTAATGCTAAATGTGATGGTATTTAGAGTTGATGGATGAAATCTAATCTGTTAAGAATTTATGTATTTGAGCCATCAAATAGGGTTTTTAGGCATCTTTCGGGGTTTTGGAGTGGGTTTTGTCGACATCTAGCCTTTACTAGGGTTTTTAGCATTGTTGAGGAAATCGTTAAGTGGTAGCTGCTCGGTTGGCTAGTGAGTAGGGGATTAATCGGCTAATCAGCAAGTTAATCGGCCATTTAATCAATTAATCGATTGATTTATCGGTGTATAGGCTACTCGGTGACCCTACAAGTAGGGATTAATCGACAAGTTAACTGGTTAATCGGATGAATTCTTGAACAGGGGTTTTTAGGCATCTTTGGGGGTTTTGTCAACATCTAGCCATCACTAGGTTCTTTTGGCATCTTTGATGGCTTTGTCGACATCTAGCCATCACTAGATTTTTTGGCATCTTTGATGGTTTTGTCAACATCTAGCCATCACTAGGGTATTTTGGCATCTTTGGGGGTTTTGTCGACATCTAGCCATCACTAGGATATTTTGGCATATTTGATGGTTTTGTCGACATCTAGCCATCACTAGGGTATTTTAGCATCTTTGGGGGGTTTATTCAACATCTAGTCATCACTAGGGTATTTAGGCATCTTTGGTAATTTTGTCAACCTAGAAGCAGCACTTAAGGTGTATGATAACCTCATCATCACAAAATGTACCAGAACAGATTTGGTCTTAAGCTTAATCATAAAATTCCCTTGGAGCATGCCTGAAGCATCATAATATCACAATTTAACTTAAACATCTCAACTACATGACCATGAAAATAGTTTGACATAACCAAATTGACCACCAGAGTTTTCACACAACCAAACTGACCATCATCACAAGGTTTTCACACACCTAAAATGCATCATTCCCATGGAGCACCTGAAGCAGTCAAGTAATCTCTAATTTTTTGGGTGGGGTTCCTGATTCTCTGGGAAACACCAGTTGGCCTTGGAGGCAAGAAAGATGCCCTTGATCCCTTTGCACCAGCTGAAGATCTAGTTACTGTTGTTTTACCCTTTGCAGCAGCTGATGAACTACCCGTAGTTGTCCTCTTTGGTGGTGCAGTAGAAGCAGTTGTCCTCTTCGATGGTGTAGTAGAAGCAGCAGAAGAGGCCCTCTTCTTTGCTGGTCCAGGTGCTGTAGCAGAAGCAAAAGAGGCCCTCTTCTTTGCTAGTCCAGGTGCTGATGGTGGTGCAGTAGCAGCAACACTATAGGCCCTCTATGCTGCTGGTAGTGCTGTAGCAGCAACAGCACTAGAGGCCCTCTTCTTTGCTCCTGTTGAAGTAGCAGCAGAAGAAGAGGCCCTCCTTGCTGGTGTGGTTGCATCAGGTTCATAGGAGTTGTTGCTTGGCTAAAAAGAGATCAAATAGTGTAAAAAAATGCAAAGATGAACAGGAAGATGGAATTTAGTCATTACTAGGACATTTGTTACCTCATGACTGTTCTTTCTCATTGGCGGTGATGGATTCAAAGCATCATTACAGTTTGTGTATATATGGCCAACCTTTTTGCAATTAGAGCAGGTAATTGAGGTCATCCTTGAGGTGTCTTTGGGAGTTGGCTTCTCATATTGGCCCTTTCTCCTCTTAGTGTGTGCCATTCCCTTGTGTTCTTTGAAAATTGGAGGCTCAAAGTCCATACTGTCTGTCCTCGGCCACATATCAGGTCCAGGTACAAGATATATAATGTGACTGTAAGCTGCCAGGTACATCTTTTTTTCAAGAAATCATGAACAAAGTCCTGTGGCTGAAGCTTAGCCTTGTGCATGGCAAAAACATCATGATTGCAAGGAACTGTTGTCATATCCCACTTCTTACACCCACAAGTCCTATGTTGTAGGTTCACAGCATAAGTTCTCTCCCCACTAGTGACTTGGTAAAGATTGGGCCTAGCCATCAAAGCATGACAGTTCCTTGCAAACTTCTTTGCTTCTCTAATTTCTCAGCATATGTTGGACAAATTTCCCATCTTACAGTCTCAGCCTTTGTTCGACTTGCATTGAACTTGACCATTAACTTTGTCCTAATTCCATCCACCATGGTCCTAATTGGTTTAGCCCTGACATCTAGAACCCACTTGTTGAAAACCTCACTTAAGTTGTTAACAACTAAGTCTGTTTTGCAGTTCATATCCATTGCATGTCTGGCCCAAGTGTGTTTAGGTATTTTGCTGAGCCATTGTCAAGCAGCCTCACACTCATTCTTTAATTCAGCCATTCCAGTTTCAAAATGAGACGCAGCTATCCTCCAGTTTCAAAACGAGATGCAACACCTGGACCAGCAAAGAAGAGGGCCTCTTCTGCTTCTGCTACAGTACCTGGACCAGCAAAGAAGAGGGCCTCTTCTGCTACTTCTACTGCACCACCAAAGAGGACAACTGCTGGTAGTTCATCAGCTGCTGCAAAGGGTAAAACAACAGTAACTAGATCTTCAGCTGCTACAAAGGGATCAAGGGCATCCTTCTTGCCTCCAAGGCCAACTGGTGTTTCCCAGAGAATCGGGAAGCCCACCAAGAAAATTAGAGATTACTTGACTGCTTCAGGTGCTCCATGGGAATGATGCATTTTAGGTGTGTGAAAACTCTTGTGATAATAGTCAGTTTGGTTGTGTGAAAACTCTTCTGGTGGTCAATTTGGATGTGTCAAACTATTGTCATGGCCATGTAGTTGAGATGTTTAAGTTAAGTTGTGATACTATGATGCTTCAGGTATGCTCCACGAAAATTTTATTATTAAGCTTAAGACCAAATCTATTCGGGTACATGTTGTGATGATGAGGTTATCATACACCTTAAGTGTTGCTTCTAGGTTGACAAAATCATCAAAGATGCCTAAATACCCTAGTGATGGCTAGATGTCGACAACCCCCCCCCCCCCCAAAGATGTCAAAATACCCTAGTGATGGCTAGATGTCAACAAAACCACCAAAGATGCCAAAATACCCTAGTGATGGCTAGATGTCGACAAACCCCCCAAAGATGCCAAAATACACTAGTGATGGCTAGATGTCGACAAAACCATCAAAGATGCCAAAATACCCTAGTGATGGCTAGATGTCGACAAAACCATCAAAGATGCCAAAATACCCTAGTGATGGCTAGATGTCGACAAAACCCCCAAAGATGCCAAAATACCCTAGTGATGGCTAGATGTCGACAAAACCATCAAAGATGCCAGAAAAAATCTAGTGATGGCTAGATGTCGACAAAACCCCCAAAGATGCCTAAAAACCCTACTGAAGGCTAGATGTCGACAAAACCCACTCCAAAACCCCCAAAGATGCCTAAAAACCCTATTTGATGGCTCAAATACATAAAATTCTAAACAGATCAGATTTCATCCATCAACTCTAAATACCATCACATTTAGCATTAATTCAAATCCATACATAATCATAGTACTAGATTAGTACATTACATATCCATAGTTCAGGAAATTAAAACTAATCTCATTATAGCATAGCCAACCACACCCTACAAAAGGTAAGCAAATGCCAAATGATAGTGCCCTCTTCCACGGCCAGGTGATCATTCATTTAGGATGGCCTTGATCCCCTGCAGCTTTAGATTGCTCTCCTCCAGCTTCACATTGGTCTCCTACAGTTTCACATAGCTCTCTTCAGTACTCTTCTATAGCTCATCAATTTGGATCTACAAGTTCTTCCTCTCTTCATCTAGCTTGAGCTTCATGTTCCTAATGACACTGGCCTAAGCAGTTGCTAGGTTCTTCACTGTGTCATACTTCTCCTGCAACTTCTTGGTTTCAGCATCAGTCTTTTCTATCTCTGCCCTATGTTGTTGGGCATCCACAAGTGCATTGACATCTTCAACCAGCTTCTCATAGCTGGCATGCAGCTTATTCTTCTCTTGTGTCAGGTTATGAACAGCAAAAGAATTCATCAGATTGTCCTCAATCCTCTGTCTCTTGCTCTCTTCATACATAAACCATAATCTGTGCAATGCATTCTCAAGGGTATTGGGCCAAGCAGGATCAATCCATTGAACTAGTCCGCAGTCTTTGCCTTCCTGAAATAAGGTAGTATTCAAAACCATATTAAAACCTTTCATCGCAACAAAAGCTAAAAAATACTATATTTAAAAGCTTCCAAGGTAAAGGTACATCCTAAAGAAAGCACTCATGTTCTGCTCTCAATTATACAATGATGTGTTGCTATTAGGAAAAAACTAACCCATGCATCCACTGTCCTTTAATCTAATTAACATTATTGCGAGAGTAAAAAATGACTGCCTAAACACTCTCCTTAGAGTAAATAATGACTAACTCAACACTCTCCTCAGAGTAAACAATGACTGCCTCGACACTCTCCTAACTTAACAATAAGTAAACAATGGCCAAATCCTAACAATGATTGTGTTGCCACTTAGAAGCATATACCTTCTCAGAGCAACAGAGAAACCTCCTGCCAGTTAGAATTCCTTCAAAAGCAACGTGCCTCTCTGCTAATTTCCCGTGACCATGGCACAAAACAAGCATTTCATCTTCAGGGCCCTCGAAATTGGAGTCCTCAGTTGTAGCAGGGAGCTAGGAGTGCAAAGAAATGCATAACATTTGATCAGCTAACACACAAACTCCTTTGAGAAAAAAAATACCCAAATCATAGAACAAACCCTAACCCTAGGTCGAGGAATTTACCTGTATTCTGACGTCGTCAAAACCAGAGCTGACGTACTCCCTAATGTGCTCTTTGTTGTCGCTTGCACTCCAGGACACCATGACGATGCGGCGGCAACGGCGTGACACGGAGCGGAGTGGCGTCGGCGAGCAAGAATAGAGCAAGAGCGAGAGCGCGCGAGAGCAGAGTGAGAGTGAGAGTGAGAAACAGAGGAGCGAATCAATTCACTTAAGTTCATCCTGCGAGAGCAGAGTCTAACACCGTCTAACAGCTGTCCGACTAGCCGACAGTGCCACGTCGGCAAAAAAGGGCCCCACCTGTCATAAACCCACTTATCGGTGCCCGATCCGCCGATCAGTGGTATTTGCAAATTGTTTACGAGAGAGGTGGTGTTTTTTGCCAAGAAACTGTGACGTAGTGATTTCTGCTAACCTAGCCCTCAAACTAGTGGTTTTTCGCAATTTACTCTCACTATCCTCTGAATTGTCCATCATTGCAGCTTTCCTTTTCAAACAACTCTCCTTCATTCTTTCTTTCTTGTTCTTCCTAAACATTTGAATTTCCTTTCTCCTTGTCTCCTCCATTTCTTGCTCTATTTACAGTTGCTCCTCTGAATTGTCAATCACATGGTATTCTTCCACTACTGCATCACCTAAATGACATTGGCTCTGCTGTGTGCCAAACTGCAAGGGCATTGGCTCTTGTTCTCCTGCTGCATCACAACTCTCAGCTTCTACATGCACATTTTCAGCATTGAACAACACTCCTTCATCATCAATCTGATACTATTTGGGCTCTCCAATTTGTTCTATTGGGTCTGCAGCTCAATGACATTAACACGGGTATTTATATTGGGAACTTTCTCTGCACTGGCCCTAACTATAGTCACAATCAATATCTTGTTATTCTACTCTGCTATGTGGTCTAAAATATCCTCTACTTATGATCATCATCTATTTATTCCATTCCTTCAATCCCTAGCCTAGGGTCCCTCACATAATACATATAATCTCTTAAACCATACCCTTTTGTCTCCATCGGTGCTACCAAATTGTAATATGCGACGTCTGACATCATCAACTCCTTTCAATATTATCTCTATCATGAAAATGCATCCTCAATTCCCAAACCTCATCTTCAAGACTGCAAATAATAATACAACAGTGCACTATAAGTACTTAAGGGGAAATGAAGCAAGCTAGTGCAGACCAGAGCAGAACATCATTTGAGTGCAACAATTCATATCCTTTTATTTACAATAACCCTAGTCGTAAGCATCTAATTAAAGAACTATATCCTTCTAATTACAGAACTATAACACACACAAACCCTAGCTATAATTACAAAACTAATTTCGGCAAAAATTCCTATACAATTGCAACCATACCAAAGTCCTAGGGCCAAACAACCACATTGCAATCAATATAATAGATAACATAACCACTACATTAACCCTAACCCTAGCAATAGAAGGGGAATGTGATTAGGGAGGGGAATGGGATTGGGATTTCACTAGATACCACCGAAAGATGAAGCAATGTGTTGGCTTCCAACTAGATTTGCCTTCACCGCAGCGGCGAAAGCTTTGGCCGCTCGGAATTCCGCCGAGCACTACGGGTCCTTCTCCTCCTCTTCTTTCGCCGTCGCCTTCGTAGGGTTCGAGCTCCCGCACATCTCGCTGGTGGACGGCGGGGCGCCCTGCCAGCATCGCTCGATTTTGCCGCAGTCATGTTTGCGATAGGGGCGGGGACGGCGCGACGCTAGGTTCGCACGAGCGGGAACAGGGGAGAAGAAGGGGGGAAACGGGGGAAGAAGATGGGGGAAACGGGGGGTAAGAGGATCCAGAACGAAAGGCAGAGTCTAACACCGTATAACGGCTGTCCGACCAGCCGACAGTGCCACGTCGGCAAAAAATGGGCCCCACCTATCATAAACCCACTTATCGGTGTCTAATCCGCCGATCAGTAGTATTTGCAATTGTTTACGAGAGAGGTGGTGTTTTTGGCCAAGAAACTGTAACGTGGTGATTTCTGTTAACCTAGCCCTCAAACTGGTAGTTTTCTACGATTTACTCTCAATGGTTTCTGAATTTATGGTGGTTCCTTAATAGGATGTTCATTTACACCCACTTGCAAACTAAATTGCACAAAGCAACACTGTTAGTAGGGCACTAAGTTGAGGCTAATTCGCACAATGGGAGACTTCCTATCGCGGGTACATATATGAGATCAACATCCAGCCTCACCAATTAACAGACACAAAAAATGTTAAATTGATTATGCTTGTGCCAACACAAAAGACGGGGCAACTGAAACCGTAGTTGCTTTGTAGATACATAATATATACTAGCAGGTAGTGCGCGGAGGCACGCCGCGCCACATGGATTTACAAACGATTTGATTTTTTCGTAATATTTGCTAACTCTTCCCAAGACTTGATTCATTGCAAAGTAGTACATACAGGAAAAGAATATATACTGCCTACTGGACACAGAATTGTGAACCTCTTGTTCTCTTTTTAGATAAGATGTTGATCGTCCAGCTAGGTTTGTCTTAGTGATGTAGTGGTAAAGAGATGATGCTAGTTCTTATGCTTTTGTTCTTGGTGGTGTGTTCCCTATGTACACAATGTTGAAGTTGCTTTCATTTCATTGAAACTTAGTCAGTCGTTGAATTGATGAATGTCCTAGATCTCGACGGATTGCAAAATATCTTAAAATAAGAGATAGCCTTTTTTTAAGAATCCTTGTTTGCCTTGATTTCTCTGACAGAATATAAAGTGGACATGAGAGCTACTTTGTTTGTTTAATAAGGTTGTAAACTTAGACGCATGTATCTTTATTTCTTTTCGAAAAAGGTGTTTCAACTGAAGTTTTTTTTTTGCTCGACCACTACAATGGATTCGGTGCAGTAGAGGAGTGGAAGATAAATATTACCAAAAGACAAAAGTCAACAAATCTGTACATTGTTTATTTGTAGAATAAGGTTTAATTAATCAAAACCAACATAAGATGAGGTGGGAGGAAGAAATAATTAGCATGCGAGTCACTTCATATGAAAAACAAATCGAGGTTTGTGTCCTCAGCACAGACATACACGCAATGCCTGAACAGTCCTCTTAAATTAAGAATTTGTAGCATATGCACCCAACTTTAGGTCTGATGAAATTCTAGTACTAATAACTCATCTACTCGTACAAGGAAACCACACACACCAGAGGAGAGGAAAGGAAGATGAAGGGGACCTGTTGCGGGGCGGTTGGGGAAGACCTGAAGTCGATTAGGATGGAGAGCAGCAGGGCAGCAAGCTATCCAGCACTAACTGTAGGCATGCCACCTTGGACCACGGGAAGGCCACCACCATGTATCCGCCTTGGAGGCCAGGGACAGAGCCGCAGCCGAGGAAGATTCATGAGGAGACGATGGCACGCGGCTCTCCTGATTTATGGTGTATCCTACACGCACCTCCCGGCCGGCTAGAAGGAGCGGCGACCAGGCGCACCATGGGATCTTGGGTGGAGGCTGGAGGGCAGCATCAGGAGGAGAGATGGGCCTATAGGTGAGGAGTGGTTTGACACATGAGAGAAGAACACATCAAGGAGCAACTTATAGGCAAGCAAAGAAGGTCCCAGAACACAAACGTGTGCAAACGTGGAACTCCAAACATGCAAAGATGGACACATGCATGCATGCATGAGCCATGCAATAGCACACGTATACCAGCCCATACAACATCCCATGCAGCTAATATATTTTTCTCACATGAGACAAAATCAGCCCATGCACAAACCATCTTTCCACATGAAACAAGATAAGCCCATGCACCTCAAGAAACATGCACACTCAGGAGAGCAACCAGTAGAGTGATCAACCACTTCACGAAAGCCACCGTGCACACGTGTCGCTCAATCGGCAGGGGTAAAAAAAATTCCGAAAAACCCAGAAAAATCAAACCCTTATGGGCCTAATATTCTTAGTATGCGGAAACTTCTTGCCATGCCTTGTTGTGTTTTGAAGCGAGGAAAAGGGAATGGACATGTGCAGCACACACAAGGAAAAATATAACACTTTAGGCCCTGCTTGAAATGTGTGTAACTTTTTATACCTGTATTTATTTTACAAGTGTAAATTAAAGATCAACACTTGAAACCTGCCTAGAATCAAAACGACGGGATGAGCTCCTTATTCTATACCAGCCAGAAATTAGAAGAAACGCTAATCCAAACGCGGCCTTAACCTATTGTCGAGGTAAAAGAAATTCAACAGTGGTCAAGAATCTTACAATTTAGCTAACAGATGGATATGAAAGTGTTTCCAGCGACACATAGGAGCAATTATCTCAACTTAACAGCAAAATAGTTGACTCCCCAATGTTGCTTTTTTTGGTGAAAACTCCCCAATTTTGCTGTTCAAACAAGTGTATACTCCCTTTGTTTCTAAATATAAGTCTTTGTAAAGATGTCACTATGGACTACATAGAGAGCAAAATGAGTGAATCTACACTCCTAAATGCATCTATATACATCTATATGTAGTCCATAGTGAAATCTCTACAAAGACTTATACTCCCTCCGTCCGGAAATACTTGTCATCAAAATAAATAAAAGAGGATGTATCTAGACGTATATTAGTTCTAGATACATCATTTTTTATCCATTTTGATGACAAGTACTTACGGACGGAGGGAGTATTTAGGAACGGAGAAAGTAGAAACTAAAGCATGAGCAGTGGGACGAAGTAGACACGGGGTGTGCATAGTCGTCGGGGAGAAAGAACACGGCAATGAAAAAGTTCATGAATTCAAAAATGTCCATAGATTTTGAAAAAAGTTCACATACTTCAGAAAGTTCACAGATTTGAAAAATAGTTCATCGATGAAAAAGTTCATCGAATTTATATTGAAAAAGTTCACCGAATATTAAAAAAATCATCAATTTTGGGAAAAAAATCAGCATTTTTTTAAAAGTTCATCAAATTTTAAAAAAGTTCCTGCAATTTGAAATAAGATCACGAATTTGTAAATTTCAAAAATTGAGAATAGTTCACGAATTTTACAAAAAGAAAAAGAAGATAAAAAGAGAAAGAAAAAATAAAATAAAAAACTGACGAAGAAAAAACAATAAAAAAAAGGAAACCGCTGTGTTTTCTAAGAGTTGCATTTCAAGAAGTAAATAAAAAAGAAAAGTCAACTTGGCAGATAACGTCAGGAGTCCCACTTGGTTACTGCATTGGCACTGAATTGGGATGTCGGTAGTTCGAATCATGTCGCACGCGTGATTTTTGGAGCTCAAAACAGAAGAAAGAAAAAGTGAACGGGCAAGCACAGAACGGGAGGGGGTGTGCGCCCTGTACCGAATGCACTCTAATGGGGAATTTCCTAACCCAGTTAGCAGATAGCGCGCGCAGGCGCTACAGCGTCCGATTTTAGGAACCTTCTAGAAGGTTCTAGAACCAGGTTTTCACTCTT
The DNA here is from genome assembly GCA_021437245.1 of Aegilops speltoides. Taxonomy (NCBI): domain Eukaryota; kingdom Viridiplantae; phylum Streptophyta; class Magnoliopsida; order Poales; family Poaceae; genus Aegilops; species Aegilops speltoides. The sequence continues at coordinate 82,718,539 of CM038145.1, read as the reverse complement.
TTTTCTGTTTGCTTTTTCTTTGTTTTTTTTCTTATTCTTTCTTCGTTTTTCTGTTTATTTATTTCATCTTTCAATTCCTTGTTCTTCTCTTTTTATTTTCTATTTGTGCACGTTTCAAATTATGTTTGGGAGTTTAAAAATATCTTCCCATCTCAAAATTTGTTCACCAAATTCAAAAAAATGTTCATGTTTTCAAATTTTGTTGCGAGTTTCCATAAATGTTTCCATTTAAAGAATTGTTCGCAAATTGCAAAGAAATGTTCATGTTTTAATTTTTGTTCGGGAGTTTCAAAAAATGTACGCAAGTTTTAAAAACTGTTCATGTGTTCAAGTTTTGTTCCGGAGTTTAAAAAATGTTTGAGTATCCAAAATTTGTTTTCAAATTTGAAAAAGTTTGGATTTCCAAAAAAACTTTCACATTTTATATTTTTGGGAGATTTTACAAAAATCTTCCCATTTCCAAAAATTGTTTGCGTTTTTCGAATTGTTGAGTTTTTACAAATTTGATTCACAAGTTCTAAAAGTGTTCGCTGTTTCATTCAACCTTCACATTTTTTCTCAAAAATAGCATTTCTGAAAAAAGTTTGCGCTTCCAAATTTGTTCAGAATTTTTCAAAATTGTTCTCCGTCTAAAATATGTTCTCAAGAATCAAAAAATGTTCGTGCTTTACAAAATTGTTCGCGCTTCCAAATTTGTTCAGGATTTTTCAAAATTATTGTTCATTTCAAAATTTGTTCTCAAGATTCAAAAAATAGTCCACGCTTCCAAATTTGTTCTCAAGATTCAAAAATTGTCCGTGCTTAAAAAAAATGTTCACAAATTTCAAAAATGTTCAAGTTTCAGAAAAATGTTTGGGAAATTTAAAATTTGTTTGTTTTCACAAATTTGTTCACATATTCAAAAAATGTTCATGTTTCAAAATTTGTTACAAATTCAAAAAAATTGTCCAGATGTTTAATTTTTTTCCACTAATTCAAAAAATTGTTCCTGTTTTCGAAATTTGTTCACATATTCTAAAAATACTGCAGTTTTGGAAATTTGTTCACAATTGTTTTAAAAATCATGTTTTCCAAATCCATTTCCCAAATTCAAAAAATGCTCAATTTTTGTAAAAATAGTTTAATTTTGAAAAATGTTTAGTTTTCCAATTTTGTTATTGTTTTCAAAATATGTTTTGCGTTTATGAAAAGTAATTCATAATTTATATATATTCATGTATTCAAATTTTTTTCCTGTTTGTTTTTAAAACATCTGAGTCCCCTAATAATGTTTGCATTTCAAAAGGAGTTTCTTTAAAAAAATTATGATTCAAAATTTAAAAAAAGTTGTAATGTGCCGCGGATTATAGTTCATATACTCCGGGCTGCCATTGTACATACTAAACCTCAGTTACTACAGTGGTTACGTACTCGCTTCTCTGGCGGGAGGACTTTAGTAGGATCCCTTTCCCGCAAGTTTTATTTTTTGGAATTTGGCAGACTGGTTTTTATTTTTCGCCGCTGCTGGCAGTTTCTTGAAGTGTGGTGCTGCCAATGCTTCAGAGTAACTTGCCTGACGTGGTGGCTAGCCCGTAGTGCGTATATGTAGCAGGTCACGGGTCCGGGTCCTATCGGTAGGGCAATCTTTTTTTGCGAATTTTACATTCCACGCAAGACAATGAATGGGCCGGCCCAGTCGCACGCCTCCTATGCGTCGCGTGCGCGACCTATTGGCCACAAAATGCGTCGTATAGGTGTTCTCCTCTAATGGCGCCGAATAGGATCCAGGCCTAATTTTTGGGTCACATCCTATTGGGCGCTTCAGGCGTCAGAGAAGCTCCCTGGCACCCATGCGCCAACCCTGGTGTAGAGCGAGATCGGTCGCATTTTATTTCCTGTGGGTTCGCTCGATTGCATTTAAAAAATGAATGAAAAATCATACAAAAGAAAAAATCATGAATACAAAAAAGGTCATCGAAATTGAGAAAAGTTCATCAATTTGAAAAAGTTCATCGAAATTCAAAACTGAATCAGCAATTTGAAGAAAAAAGTTCACATGTTTGCTAACCAAACCAGGAAGAAGAAAAAACAAAAAACAAAAAAGGGAAAAAAGGAAAAAAAAAGGAAGAAGGGAGAAGAAAAGAAAAAAGAATTGAATGTCACAAGATCCCGTTGGGTGGTTACACCAACCTATCTATCTTGAGGAGGGAGGTCGCTGGTTTGATTCAAAACCAACACGCCTTTTTTTGGATTAAAACACAAAGAGAAAAACGCTAGATGATGTGGCCCAGCGGGACGCTTCAGACGTTCGTTTGTAAAATAGAGTGTAACATGCCTGAAGCCCCAAATAGCCCAGCTAGACAGCACCGGATCGACAACGCCCAACCACAAAGCTCTGTGAATATGTTTAGTACAAACACAATTGCCGAGTGCACGTGTCGAGATTTTAGCTCAATCATTTGGTTTTGATAGATCTTTTGCAGTTAGTAGCTCGGGGCGGAGTGGTGGCCTTGTAATTTTCTGGAATGGTGCAATAAAATTAGAAGTTATGGGCTACTCGAAGTATCATATAGACACTAACATATCATATCTTGGACCCTCTCCATGGAGGTTAACGTGCGTGTATGGAGAAGCACAGGTGTCGGAAAGGTACAAAACATGGGAGACTCTCTGTACCATGTCAGTAGCTTCACCGCTGCCTTGGGTAGCGCTTGGTGATTTCAATGAAGTTCTTACACAGGCAGAACATGAAGGAGTAAATCTGAGAGGACAAGGCCAGATGGATGGGTTTAGGGACGCCCTAAATATTTGTGGTCTGCTGGATTTGGGTCACAAAGGGCGATGGTGGACTTTTGAGAAAAGAGTAGCGGGAGGGACTTATACAAGGGTCCGGCTTGACCGGGCAGTCGCAGATGCAGCATGGAGCGCCTCCTTTCCTTTTGCTGAAGTCAGGAACGAGACGGCTGCATGTTCAGATCACGGGCCTATCGTGCTTAAATTGTCAGAGAAGGAGGAGAACAGGAAGAAGGCGACAAGTTTCAAGTATGAAGTTATGTGGGAAAGACACCCAGAGCTACACCCCTTTATAGAAACAACGTGGAAAGGAAAGCCGGAGGGGTTTTCGGCAGCTGAAGTCAGGGACAAGTTGGCTGATCTAAGCGAGAACTTACACAGTTAGGACAGGCACACGTTCGGGAATGTTAAGCGTGAGATCAAACAACTCACGAGAGAACTTGAAACGCTAAAAAACGTCCCAGGAAGGTCTGAACCAAGTCACCTTGAAATCAAGGTAGCTGATAGGCTTGTCGAGCTATACCACAGGGAAGAGATTCTAAGCAGACAGCGCTCGCGAGTTGACTGGCTTACTCACGGAGATAGCAACACGAAATATTTCCAGCAAAGGGCTTCTATGAGGAGGAGAAAGAACAAAATCGTGTCGCTGACAAGGCCGGATGGACAGCTTACGGAAGATTTGGAGGAGATGGAAGTGTTGACAACCGAGTTTTACAAGGAACTATATACTTCCGAGGGGTGCAACAATATGCAAGAAGTTTTGGACTCGGTTCCGGTGAAGGTCACAAATGATATGCAGGCACATTTGGATGCGGTGTATACAGAAAAGGAGGTTAAAACAGCTCTATACCAAATGTTTCCTACGAAAGCGCCAGGTCCGGACGGTTTCCCGGCACATTTTTTCAGAAACATTGGCGTGTTTGTGGGGAAGAAGTTACTAGGGCCGTCCTGGCGATCGTGGAAGGGAAGGAGAGTGTGGAAGGCATTAATCAAACTTATCTGGTCTTGATATCGAAGGTAAAAAACCCTTCCCTCTTGCCCCAGTTTCGACCGATAAGTTTATGTAATGTACTTTATAAAATAGCTTCCAAAGTTATCGCCAATCGGCTGAAGTCAGTGCTCCCAGAGATAATCTCAGCAGAACAGTCGGCCTTTGTGCCAGGCCGTTTGATCACAGATAATATTATTGTAGCCTATGAGTGCCTGCATTTTATGAAGCGTAACAAAGCAATCAAACACAGACATTGTGCTCTGAAATTGGATATGATGAAAGCATATGATAGATTGGAATGGGATTATTTAAGAGCAATAATGATGAAACTGGGCTTCTCTCAGAGATGGGTTGATATTGTCATGAACATGGTAACTTCAGTTTCATATTCGGTCTTATTCAATGGAAAGAAGTTGGAAGAGTTCGAACCTAGCAGAGGTATTCGTCAGGGAGATCCTATATCCCCTTACCTGTTCTTATTGGTAGCGGAGGGCCTTTCAGGCCTATTGAAAAATTTAACTCAGTCATCTCAACTGGGTGGGATACAAGTGGCGCCCTCGGCACCACCTGTTAATCACTTATTGTTCGCGGATGATAGCCTGTTGTTCTTTAAAGCAACTGGAGGAGGGGCAAACGAGGTGTCAAACCTGTTGGAGAACTATTGCCAGACTTCAGGTCAGAGAATTAACACATCAAAGTCTTCTATCTTTTTCAGCAAGGGTTGCCCAACCACTATAAAAGATGAGATCAAAAACATCCTTAATGTTCCTAACGAATCTTTGAATGAAAAGTATCTAGGGATGCCTTCTGATATAGGTACATCAAAGAACGGGGCTTTTAAGTACCTGAAAGACAGACTATGGAGTAAGGTGAAGGGTTGAATGGAGAAGTGTTTATCATCTCAAGGAAAAGAAGTTTCGGTGAAATCAGTGGCACAAGCAGTGCCAGTTTTCTCAATGTCATGCTTTAAATTACCAAGGGGGCTTTGCGAACATTTAAATAAATTGATAAGACAGTTTTGGTGGGGTAGCAAAGAGGGCAAAAGGAAACCAGCTTGGGTTTCATGGAAGGCTATGACTCAGCCAAAATTTATGGGAGGGCTAGGGTTTCGTGATTTTGAGCTTTTCAACCTAGCTCTCCTGGCAAGAAAGTCCTGGAGACTTCTGCAGCAACCAGAGTCGTTGTGCGCGAGAATTTTGAAGGCAGTGTACTACCCTCATAATACAATCCTAGACGCTGAGCTAGGCAACCGACCATCGCAGGTATGGCGGGCGATTTTGGAGGGGAGAGATGTCCTTAAGCAGGGGATCATCAGGAGAATCGGAGACGGTACAACAACCAGAATTTGGGCGGATAAATGGATACCAAGGATCGCTTCTATGAGACTGTTTGCTTGTCTCTCGGCCAACCCTCCTATTTTTGTAAGTGAGTTGATTGATGCACATAACGCAGCATGGAATAGAGATGCTTTGGATGCAAATTTTATCGCGGCGGACACACTGGCAATCTTATCTATTCCGGTTTGCACCAGGCAGATGGATGACCACTGGGCATGGAACTTTGAAAGAAACGGCCTATTTTCGATAAGATCTGCATACCGAATGCTCGTCGACACCAAATGTAGAAGGGAGGACTGGTTAGAAGGAAGATCGGGATCTTCTGATATTGAAGCGGAAGGAAAATCGTGGGAGACTTTGTGGTCTGTTCAAGTTCCGGGAAAAATTCGACATTTTATGTGGAGGTTGTCCAAGCTATCGATTCCAACAGAGGACGTGAGGCACGCTAGAAGAATGGCGGATGATGACAAGTGCCAGCTTTGCAGGATGAGAGATTCATGGCGACACTCCCTGGTTGAATGTTCAGCTGCAAGGTGTGTTTGGGCGTTGGTAGATGAAAACATACTTGACTTCTTACAGTCGACGAAGGAGGCAAATGCACGGGTGTGGCTTTTCTCAGCTTTCTAACATCTACCCCATGATAGTTTGGTGACAATGATGGTGACCATGTGGGCAATATGGTGGGCACGGCGTAGGGCTATCCATGAGGGAGACTTGCAAAGCCCACACGCGACTCATTCCTTTGTCAAGAGCTTTATCGCGGAACTGGCAACTATCAGGGCTGGGACGCCGACACCAAATGGTGAACAACAAACAGGAGCGAGACCGGCTGCTGGGTAAGGATGGAGGGCGCCTGAAGCTGGAACTGTTAAAATTCAAGTAGATGGGGGAGTCTCAAGAAATGGGAGAAGAGGGGCAGCTGCTACCGTCGGAAGGAACCATGAGGGACTTTTTCTTGGATCTTCATCAATGGTCTTTGATGAAATAAATGATCCTCCAATGTTGGATGCTTTGGCTTGCTGAGAAGCTCTAGCTTTAGCGCAGGATCTTTATGCAGACCATATCGTTGTTGAGTGTGACTGCAAGACAGTTGTGGAGGAAATCAAAATGGGGTCAGAAGGAAGATACAGCAACATCATCAAGGAGATCCAAGCCCAATCAAGACTTTTTGATCGATGTGACTTCATCTTTAAAGGTCGAAAAGGAAATATTGATGCTCACAATTTAGCAAAGTTTTCTACTTCTTTAGTCCAAGGGGGCCACGTGTGGCTGGGGGTACCCCATGATCCCTTTGTTATCCCTGTAAAGCGAAACAATAATCAATAAAGTCTGGTTTACCACTCAAAAAAAAAAGCTCTGTGAATGCACCAATAAAAGAAAATCCTAATAAATCCTAAACGTTCGGATTTTAAGCATGTCATTCCAAACTTTTTTATGACAACTTTAGTTGATGCGAGGTGGCAACTTCAGTTGTTAAAACATGGCAACTATGTCATAGTTTGTTTTTGTTTGTCTGAAAATTGCCATGTTTGCCAACCTAACTGAACTAAAGTTATCATGGAAAATCTTCGGACTGCTATGCTTAAAATCCGAATGTTCGGGATTTATCATCTCCGAGATAAACCTCTGCGGATGCTTGTGGTAGGTCGACATGTTTTACTGTTTCTCAGTGGTAAGCTATCAGGCGTACTTTCGAAAGAAAAGAGAATCTGATGCTCCCGACCGCCTAGAATCCGCTTCTATTATTGCTCGTCGAGTAGAACACAAATGGAGCCATGTAGTGCTGCACCGAACACAGAGCACCGCACTTCACACACACACACGCCTGAACAAGATAGACACCGGAGGAGGCACTTGGTGACTGGACGAGAAGAAAACGGACGGATAGGTATCGACTACCGTCTACCGAGAGGAGGAGCCGTGAGGACTGAGGATGTGCCTGGTGGTGGTGTGCGACGAGCCGGAGCGCGTGGTGGCGACGTACCAGGCGGCAGGGCGTTGCCCCTACTGCGGCGGCGGGGTGGTGGCGACCGACGTGGAGAGCGCGCCCAGGATCTGCTACGTCCCGCTCTGCTTTCGCGTCCGCCGCCGCTTCCACTGCTCCCTCTGCTCCCGACGGCTCGCCTCCATCGCCTGATTCATCTCCTCTCTTCTTCTGCTCTCGTCTCTAGTACTCCATGGATATCTATATCTAGCTTGAAGTAGTACATATCTAGATCTCGTCTCCATGGATATCTGGGTCAAATAGAGGATAGCTGCGTCTCGTATCGGTTGTATCACGCGATATACTAATACCTTTTTTAATAAAAATATTGTTGCTTTGAGCTGAATGAAATTTCATTATTGCAGCTTGCTTGTATATGATCAAATAACTGTCTCCGCTTCATCAAACGCTGAAATTCCTCTTTTTTACTTATTTGAAAAACCGGCCCTCCAGGAACATGTTTGAGCTGGTATCTCTATCTCTACTACCTAAAAGATACGTAAGGTTCCCTCTCCCCTCTTACGTTCTCCTTTTCGTCCTCCCTCGCAGTTCCTCCGATCCCACCTACGTCTTATTTTTCTTTCCAAAAATTCTCTCCCATTAATTCCACGATTCACGGCTTTAAAATCCCCACGATCGAGCATCCCCTCCCGTCATGTTTTTGTTTCCAAAAATATCCTCCTACTAATAATCCCATGATCCACGGCCGTAACAAATACACACGAGCATCCCTGTTTCCCCCTGATCTACCCTCTGATCGCTGGCGGCGGCCTTCGCCATGACGTCGGCGCCCTGCAAGCAACCTCCCTCTATGGTGCCGAGTTCCCACATGCTCCGCCTCCGCGACTGGCTCTCTAGCGCCGGCTTCCAGCCTTAGGGCACCGCAGATGGGGCGGCATGGATTTGCGGACTTCTCTGCCCTCACACCAACCCTTCGGCATGCCGACACCCCTAGGACGCCCAACCGTCGCGGCCGCGAACACGGCCGAGGCAACCAGTTGAGCCCATGGGGGCACTGCTACGGTGCTACCCAAATTCAGCGCCCGCCAACGAGTCCAAGTTGCTCAAGTGGCGTGGCACCAATCAAAGGTACTCGCCCATCCGCATTGCCGCACATCTGATTGCCTCGATCATGGACCGACGACCACCTGGTATGTGTCCTGCAGCGGGAAAGCACCATATAGCCTCTGCGGTTTGTCCTCGTATGTGATTGTTTGTTCATGTAAAGAATCAATTGGTACATGCTAAGAGCTTGCAATCGTTGAACTGGTGGTCCTTTAGCCTGTATGTTCCGTTAGTAGCAGAAGCATGGATTTATCTAATTGGGAAGTTAGATGCCCATTTTGTCTTCTGTAGTACCGAAGGCTAGCTGTGTGTTTAACTAAAATCATTAGATGGTTAACTCCCTCTAAATTCTGAATCTTCCACTTGAAACAATGGGCATATTCATTGGGAAGGACAAATTATAGAACGGTCGCAGTCATCTATTCTTGGTTGTTTGTATTGTTAACCATATGTTGTTTGATGATCATGATTATATGTAACTAGAGATGTGAAAGAGTGGTTGTTGGGGCTGCAAGGAAGAGCAGAAAATAATGATAGCGTTATAAGGCTATCTTTGACTGTTGTCCATTCCAAGCAGATGGATGATGTGAATCGGGGAAATGGCATGATTAAATGTCAGTAATGTTTTACTTATTGCACCCTGTTGGTCTACTTCCTCGTCCATTCTGCTCTTTCTTGTTTTGATCAAGTTATTTATTCTCTATAACTTCTGCTGATAAATCTACTTCCCACCTACAGAATAGAGATTTTTTATTTGTTGGCTGCTGGAAACTACGAGAATGGTAACTTTGGGCAGTAACGTCTAGCTAGCAGACTATTGTTTGGAGGTATTCTTGCAATGCTTCTCCCTTCTAGGTATTATATGATGTAATTCTGAATTGATGTGCACATATGTGATAAGGAAGTGGATTACAGTAACAATGTAGAACAATGTGAATTTTTTCTCTGAACTTCATGTAGTGACATAGTATTTGTTGGTGCCTTTTAGATGTTCCACTATGGCTGCAGCTTCCTTTACATCCATGGTTGTACGCGGAGGAGATTCAAGAAGATCTGGCATGTAAGAACTCACTTAATTAAGTTACAGAAATTTGTATCGTGCGCAAGTGTTGAGTTGTTACTTGTGAGGAGAAAAGGTGCTCACAGGCACGCGCGCGCACACACACACACATACAAGTAGGATTATCAGCCTGACCTGATGTTTCTTTATTGTTAGTTGTGTTTGTTTTCTTCTAAGATTTGCAAAATGTAGATATTGGAATTACTTTTGCCCTATTGAAAACGATGTATTTGCTAAAATAATGGACGTCCAAAACTCCAAATTAAGTAGTCTGATGTGATTAAAGAAAGCGGATATTGGAAATACATCTATGCATGAAAGAGAGCAGGGTTGGTTACTAAGGAGAAATTCAAACAAAATAAGGGTATATATATAGTTACTATATTATATAAATGGGATGTTGGCCCTAAGTTATCATGGCCATTGTTTCCCGTCTCACACATGATTGCTTTCCTGTCAAATGCATTTTACAGTTTTTATTTTGCGGGGAAAAATGTTTTTTATGGTTGATTCAATTTATTTTGCACACAATGCTATAGGCCCTTTATGATTCATGAGATTATTAACAAGTTGTAGAAATGTTCTACAGTTTAATTCTGCCGTACAAATGCTTTTAGCTTTCCATATTAATTATGGTTGGAGGAAGAGTGATGTGCCGACAATAGAAGTTGTGAAAGTTGCTTGACATGCATGAGGATCCTTAGAGCAACTCTAGCGGATCCGTCCAAAACTGATACTATGGGCCGCGGTTGCGTGCCTGCTTGGGCCACCATAACTCGACGGCGAGCCGGTTGGAGCTGCCGGTTTACGCATCGCGTCGGGCGAGCTTGCGCATCATGGCCGCCATGCCCGTGAGCAGCAACGGCCAAGGAGGAGGAGGAAAACCGGCGGAAATAGGGAGAGATTTGACGATGGAGGCCGGGATGGCTAGTGGCGGGGCATGCGATGTTGCGGCGGAGGGATAGCATTTGGTAACACTAAATCCCAACCGGACCGTAGATACAACCTTGGAGGGACGGTTTTGTAGGCCGCCTCTAATTTTTTTTGTGGGTCAGTCTAAATTTAGCGGATCTATCCATGCCGCAAAAACGCATCTTCCGTAAAATGCCCAGAGTTTTACGCGCCAACGAGCTTTTGGGGATCTGCTAGAGATGCTCTTATGATATATGTTGGACATAATTTATGTTGAACGACTGGAATATGTATATTCCGTTGCAACGCACGGGCAATTAACTATACATCAAAAGAATGAAAAGTTCCATGTTTTACTTTTTTTCCGCCAGCCCTTCACCCAACCTCCGGAAGCAATTCCACTTTGATTTACTTACTAAATATTTCTATAAGGCAAATCACGGGCAGGATTTTATAAACATTATTTACACAATCTCATTAATATGGTCATGTAAATAAGAAGCTAACGTATTAGAATACTCATATCCCGTTGCAACGCACGGGCATTGTCCTAGTTTACTTCTCAAATCCCATTGATAGTTGAAATGTTGAGATACTTTACGATCTCACATCAAGATCTTAAAACATCTGCATCCATGGATATCTCCCCAGATCTCTAGTGTCACTAGCTTGCAGTTGATTTCATCTTCCATGAACATGTGTAAACTGCTTACAAGCCTGCTCTGAGATAGGTTGATGCAATTGCTCTGCTAGATGATCCATTTGAGACGATGGAACAATTTAGTGCTTTGTTCATTGATTAAAAAAAAAAGGAGAAAAGTGAGTATCGACTACATTCAGGAAGTTGAATAATTAGCAACGTTGCTTCTCGGTGAGAAGAAAAAGGGAAAAGACAGGACCTAAATGAGCGCGTTGCTTCTCAGTGAGAAATAAACTGTCGACGTTTTATTACGACGGTACAAACAAGCGAGCGTGGGTCACCGAAGCACAAACTAGCAAAGCTACTCGAGGCTGGAGTCCACCCGGTCGACGGAGCGCGCGAAGGCCAGGATGTCCGACGAGCCGTCGGCGGCCGCCTTCCCGCCGTCCGCCGGCTTGGAGACGATGGACTCCCGGACCAGCCTCGCCACCGTGGGGCTCAGCGAAGAAGCCTCCTCCTCGTCGGGAGACTGCTGCTTCGGATGCTCGTCGTGATGCGGCGCGCTCGCCGGCATTTTGTCCGCGTGACGCTGCTCCATGGGATGGGAGATCGGGCGTTTGGCTGTGGACGTGGAGGTGGATAGTGTGCTGGCCGCAGTCGCAAGGTGAAAGTGAGGTGAATTGAGTATTTTGTGGGACACGCTATGGTTGCTTAAGTATACGCGCGACTGGCTCGTCTAGATTGTTCTGCGCAACACGTGTGCTTCTTCCGAACTGCTGCGAGTGACGCGTGTGAGCATGAGGTCTCGGGCCATTTTTTTTTTAAGAAAGGGGTGGGTATCCAAGGGGAACATAGCTGGGTATCGAAGATACCATGATATTGTTGGAGATATTAGCACTTTTTTAATTAGACTGATCCACGAGTAGAGAGTAAACTTGGTAAATACGGCATGCATCTCATGCCGATTCATACTAGCACGTACAGAACATAGAAGTAAACTATCTATGAGCAGCACATATACGGCTAGCACAAGCACGAGTAAATGAGGGATGAACAGATCATACCCTTCGATTGGCCACGCCAACCGGCGGCGGCAGCAGCAGCCTCAGCCTTGTCTGTGGCCTTCTTCTCGGCGGCGGCGGCGGCGACCATGGTGTTGATGCAGGGGAAGTAGGGGAAGCAGAGGCTAACTGAGCTGGGGACAGATCGGGAGCAGTCGCGCCGAGACGCTCCCCAAAAACCTTATTGCCGTTATCCCGGGCAGGATTTCGAACAGCAGGGTTCCAGAGGCACCTGCTCTCCCGACCAACCGTGCACGCGGTCGTAGGGATGGGGTCGCCAGAGACAGCACAGAGCAAGGAACAGTAGATGACGGCTATGTTACGCGAGAGGGAGTGAGTGGACCGAACTAGGTCACTCCATTGGGCAAAGCCTTCTTATATAGGTCGTCGGGCAGGAAGTCGTGGGCCTGGGCGGAGGCCCACGACCGAGTCGACGCACTCCCCGGCAAGGGAGCGTCCCGGCAACACAAGTCAGCCCACAGTCCAACGTCTCGGACAGTGGCCCACCTGTTAGCGACTCGTTAATTAATCCTCGACAATTAATTGCCTCTGGCGCAAAAATAAGCTCCGGCTCGGCTCATTCTCAAGAACCCATGGCGCGCTGCTGTGTCGTGACGAGGCGAGGCGGGCGGCGGAGGAGGAGGAGCGCGCATGTACCACTCCTCTTTACAAGCTCCCAATGGCAAGTGGTAGAGGAGCCCTTATAAAGGGGTCTCAACTCTCCTCAACTAGCAAGGTGGGACTAAACTTCCCACCACCTGCCATACCATACATGGGCCTCAAGATTAACTAGGAATCATTGTCCATATGGGCCTAAAGCCCATCCATGATTCAACAATCCCCCACCAGATCTCGAGGCACATAAGTTTGTCAACTGTTCCAAATAATGTTTGATATATCAGAAATTTCAGTAGAGACTGTTAAGTTGAACTTCCGCCTAGAGCAACAGGATTAGACTTCTTCACAGCTGAACAATGGACTATGCCTTGAATTGTCAGTCTGGCGTCCAGAAGTTTCGCCTATTGTCAGCTGATACGTGGTTGTCGAAGGCTAAACCCCACGGGTGGAGCTTATTAGTCATACTCCGTACCTTCTCATGAGCTTCCTAGAGATCATCCAATCTCATAGACTGTGACCGGCAGTCGGGCTCACATAGGCGTGTTCCTCCAAAGAATGCTTTGTAGGTTAGCGTCTTGCTTACACAAGCTTTGGAACGCATTAAGACAAAAGTCAGCCTGCCTTACTCTTTAAGAGTAGTACTGTATCTCCAACGGAGTGGGTTTTTTTAAGAATACTCTCCTCAGTTGACCGATGGATTGTTTTCCCAGGTCATGATTCACGGGATCTCCGATCACATAGGTTGGTTTACCCCCATGGCAACTTACGTGGGTCTCATACCCATCTCCCTCGATGCATTTCTTATCACAACACGTGATAGCCCTTTCGTAAAAGGGTCTGCCAGATTCTTAGCCGTCTGGATATGATCCAACGATATCACTCCGGAGTTTGATTTTCTGACAGATTTCAATCTTCATCTTATGTGCTTTGTGGATTTCATGGTGTCCTTTGAACTCTTAGCCTTGGCAATCACCGGTTGATTATCACAGTTCGTAAGGACAGCCGGCACTGGTTTATCAACCACAGGTAAATCCATCAAAAGCTCTCGAAGCCATTCTGCTTCGACGCATGATGTGTCTAATGCTGTGAGTTCTGCTTCCATAGTCGATCTGGTTAAGATCGTCTGCTTGCAAGACTTCCAGGAAACAGCACCACTACCAAGTGTGAAGACATGTCCACTTGTGGCTTTCATCTCATCAGCATCAGATATCCAATTTGAATCACTATACCCCTCAAGTATCGTCGGGTACCCAGAATAGTGAATCCCATAGTTCGCAGTACCTTGCAAGTAACGCATTACTCGCTCAACAGCATGCCAATGCACATCTCCCGAATTGGAAATAAACCGACTCAGTTTGCACACAGCAAATGAGATGTCAGGACGAGTAGCACATGCTAGGTACATCAATGAACTAACCACTTGAGAATATCTCAATTGATCTATAGTCGTGTCTTCGAACTTTCAAATCCGCACGCTAGGATCATATGGTGTTGCAGAATGTTTGCAGTCCGAATATCCAAAACGGCTCAAAATCTTCTCAACATAGTGGGATTGCAAAAGTGTAATTCCACCCTCAGAATTTCTTAGTAGCTTGATGTTCAAGATAACATCAGCAACGCCCAGGTCTTTCATCTCAAAGTTATGAGATAGAAAATCCTTGACCTCCTCAATGACTATGAGGTGGGTCCCAAATATCAGTATGTCATCGACATACAGACAGAGTATAACTCCTTCGCCCCCACCATAGCGATAGTATACACATTTGTTAGCTTCATTAACAACAAAGCCAGCAGATGTCGGAGTAGTGTTAAACTTCTCATGCCATTGCTTCGGTGCTTGTTTCAGGCCATACAAGGATTTCACTAGCTTGCACGCCTTTCTTTCCCGACCATTTACTACAAAGCCATCTGGTTGTTGTATGTAAATTTCCTCGTCTAGCTCTCCGTTAAGGAAAGCCATCTTAACGTCCATCTGATGAATGAGGAGACCATGCGAGGCAGCCAAAGCGAGTAACACTCGAATGGTTGTCAGTCTAGCCACAGGTGAGTAAGTGTCGAAGAAATCCTCTTCTTCTTTCTGGGTATAACCCTTGGCCACAAGCCTAGCCTTGTACTTATCAACAGTACCATCAGGCCTAAGCTTCTTCTTGAACACCCACTTACATCCCAATGGTTTACAACCATAAGGATGATCAGTGATCTCCCATGTCCCGTTAGCCAAGATGGAATCCATCTCGCTACGGACTGCATCCTTCCAGTAGTCAGCATCCGGAGATGCATAAGCTTCTGAAATGGAACTGGGAGTGTCATCATCCACGAGGTACACTAGGAAATCATCACCAAAAGACTTTGCAGTCCTTTGTCTCTTGCTCCTAACAGGAGCTTCCTCGTCATCCTCCGTGGAACTCTCATCACTTTTATGTTCATAATATTCCATCAGAATGGCAGGTTCGGGAGTCTCATCAGATTCCAGTCTAGAAGTGCTTTGCATATCTCTCACAGAAAAAATATCCTCAAAGAATGTAGCATCCCTAGACTCCATGATCGTACCGACCTTCACGTCGTGTACATCAGATTTCACCACTAGAAATCTATAGCCAGCGCTATGCTTGGCATAGCCAAGAAAAACGCAATCCACAGTCTTTGGTCCCAACTTGCGCTTTTTGGTTATCGGCACGTTGACTTTCACCAAGCAGCCCCAAGTGCGTAAGTAAGAGAGTGTAGTTCTTTTCTTTTCCCATTGCTCATAGGGAGTAGTTTCATTATCTTTTGTGGGAACTTTATTCAGGACATGACATATGATGTCAATACAGCCTCCCCCCACCATGCCTTGGATAAACCCGATGTATCTAACATGGCATTAACCAAATCAGTTAGAGTACGGTTTTTTCCGTTTGGCAACCCCGTTTGACTGGGGTGAGTAGGGAGGCATCCTCACATGAATAATACCATGTTCCGCACAGAATAAATCGATCTCATTAGAAAATTACTCTCCACCACGATCAGACCGGACTCATTTTACTTTCTTCTCAAGTTGGTTCTCAACTTCAGCCTTATAGACTTTAAAGTAGTGTAGAGCCTCATCCTTAGTATTTAACAAATACACATAGCAGAATCTAGTGGAATCATCAATCAGAGTCATGAAGTATTTCTTTCCACCTTTAGTCAACACACCATTCATCTCACAGAGATCTGAATGTATGAGCTCTAACGGTGCCAGGTGTCTCTCCTTCGCAAGCTTGTGAGGCTTACGAGGTTGCTTAGCTTGCACACACGCATGGCACTTAGAGCCTTTGGCTAAAGTGAAACTCGGGATTAAGTCCATTTTAGCTAGCCGCGTCATACAACCGAAATTTATGTGACAAAGACGTGAATGTCAGACCTCAGATTCGTTCACATTAGAATGAATTTGGTTCACGAATTTATTACAGAAATCCTCCAGGGAAAGGTGGAACAAACCACCACACTCATATCCTTTTCCAACAAATACTCCGTACCGAGATACGACTACTTTGTTAGACTCAAATACTAACTTAAACCCTTCTTTACATAGAAGGGAGCCACTAACAAGATTCTTCTTGATGGCGGGGACATGTTGCACGTTCTTCAGTTGCACGATCTTTCTCGAAGTAAACTTCAGATCTGCAGTGCCAACACGATGAACAGAAGCATGCGAGCCATTCCCCATCAGGACGAAACAATCTCGTGCGACCTGGTAAGAAGAAAACAAAGACACATCAGCACACACATGAATATTGGCCCCAGTGTCAACCCATCAATCGGTGGACTGACAAACTGAAAGTATGGTAAACAGATTACCATACCCAGATGCCGCATCATTATTGCTCAGAGTGACATTGACAGACTTGGAGTCCTGTCCTGACTTCTTGTACTTGTTTGGGCACTTGTTTGCCCAGTGTTCCTCTGAACCACAAGTAAAGCAGCCATCTCTCTTTTTGTCTTTCTTCTTACCCTTCTTCTTAAAGGTAGTATTACGCTGGACAGAGTTCTTTCCCTTGAACTTGTGGAAGTTCTTCTACACCACATTGGCGCTAGAAGAACCCTCTGCCTCTTTCACGTGTGAGTCCTTTGCTCTCGAGTTCTGCTCAACACTGAGATGACCGATGACATCCTCAACAGAGAATTCACGTCTCAAGTGCTTGAGAGAAGTAGCAAAGTTCCTCCATCCAGGAGGGAGTTTTGCAATAATGCAACCCGTGACAAATATGTCCGTAACTCACACTTCAGAGCTCCAGCTCCTTAGCGATGCAATCGTATCTCATGAGCTCGGTCCAATCTGAACGGTTATCAACCATCCTGTAATCATGGAACTGCCCATGGCATACTGATTCGCTCAAAGATCGGTTCTTGCCGAACTTGGCTTCGAGCGCATCCCACAAGTTTTTGGCAACACGCATATGGAGATATGCGTCAACCAACTTGTCTCCAATCACAGTAAGAACGGCTCCCACTAAGATGGTGGTTGCCTCCCTAAACGCCTTTTCCTATTCAGGAACAATCATTTCTGTGGGAGACACAGCACCAACCCAGAACACGTTCATTGCTGTGAGCCACAAGGTGGCCCTTGTCTGCCAACGCTTAAAATGCGTCCCATTAAACTTTTCCGGTTTCAGTGTCGCAGCAAAGCCTTGAATCGAAAAGTGCCTAAAATAAGGTTTTTGGATTGTTGGAGATATTAGCACTTTTCCAATTAGAATAATCCACGAGTAGACAGTAAGCTTGGCAAATACGGCATGCATCTCATACCGATTCCTAAGCATACGAGCATGTACAGAACATAGAAATAAACCATCTATGAGCAGCACATATATGGCTAGCACAAACACGAGTAAATGAGGGATGAACAAATCATACCCTCCGGTTGTCTAGGCCAACGCGGCGGCGGCAGCAGCAGCCTCAGCCTCGTCCGTGGCCTTCTTCTCGGCGACGGCATCGTCAACCATGGTGTTGATGCAGGGAAGTAGGAGAAGCAGAGGCTGACTGAGCTGGGGACAGGTCAGGAGCAGTCGCGCCGAGACGCTCCCCAAAAACCTTATTGCCGTTCTCCCGGGCAGGATCTCCACTGGGCAGAGCCTTCTTATATAGGCAGTCGGGCAGGAAGTCGTGGGCCTGGGCGGAGGCCCACAACCGAGTCGACGCCTTCCCGGCAAGCGTCGCACTCCCGGCAACGCAAGTCAGCACACAGTCCAACGTCTCGGACAGTGGCCCACCTGTTAGCGACTCGTTAATTAATCCCTGATTAATTAATTTGTTCCTGAGCGGCAAAAATAAGCTCCGGCTCGGCTCATTCCCGCAACCCGCGCGCGCGTCGTGGCGAGGCGAGGCGAGGCGAGGCGGGCGGCGGAGGAGGAGGAGCGCGCGTGTACCACTCCTCTTCACAAGCTCCCAATGGCAAGTGGTAGAGTAGCCCTTATAAAGGGGTCTCAACTCTCCTCAACTAGCAAGATGGGACTAAACTTCCCACCACCTGCCATACCATACATGGGCCTCAAGATTAACTAGGAATCATTGTCCATATGGGCCTAAAGCCCATCCATGATTCAACAGATATCACCTTTAAAACACAGATTTGTAAATTTTTATAACTCTATACTTTTGTTTCACAAAATATGCTTTTATTTTAGGTTGCTTACCACATGGGCCATGTGGTACAAGATATGCATCTGCAATTGTGAAAAAATATAAACTCAAATTCAAAATGCACACACACACACACACACACACACACACACACACACACACACACACACACACACACACACACACACACATATATATATATATATATATATATATATATATATATATATATATATATAGTGTTACTATTCATCACCTGTGATGCGAGAATAAGTTATTCTTCACCGAGGTAATCTTACGATCATTTCATAATTAAATTACGCTTGGAATTCAAATAGTTACATTCCTATCGATTCACGACGTAAAATTTGACATAAGAAAATAAAAATATAGGTCATAAGACAAGAAAATTTACAGTTTATGTGTATTTTACACTATGTTTTTAAATTTGTAATTTTACATAACATAAAATATTTTTTCCGACGATTATATATTTTCTTACGGTCTCTTTTTACTTCAGAAATAAGGCAAAATTTACGGAACGTAAAATTACGGTCCATTGATAGTAAAATAGAGGGGGGTGAAGAATAACTATTCCTCACCCAGGGTGACGAATAGTCAATCCCTATATATATATATATATATATATATATATATATATATAGGGAAAATCCATCCTACCACCTGGGGGTAGTTACCCCACATGTCTCATATACTATCTTATGGTAATATATATCCTACTTTATCATTTTAAGTATGTTCATATAGTATATATAAGATACTCCAAAGTGAGTTGCATGAAAAAAATTCAAGTTGGCCCATGGTTTTTATTATATTTGTGAAATACGTACATATTTGTACATAAAAGAGAGCATACTCAAAATATGATACATACTACCTAAACATTCTTATATACTACATACTACACGTACATACTCTCGATTTGATAGATACTACATACTACATATAAAACTCAAGTGGTGGTACTACCACTGGTGGTAGATAAAATTTGTCCTATATATATATATATATATATATATATATATATATATATATATATAGAGAGAGAGAGAGAGAGAGAGAGAGAGAGAGAGAAGATAAGTCCAACATAAATACTATCACTAGATCTCATTTCGTGCGCCCTCGAGAGTGGCCAATGACCTCTGGACCTCCATTGTCTTGTGTTCTGGTGTCTTTGGCACCACAGGAACGGGGTGGATTTTGACGGCGGGATGGATTTCGACGGCGTGCCGGTTTTAGCTCAGACGGTCCTTAGGCTCATTGGGCAGGAGTTTGTGTTTTGGTGATTTGCCGTGTTGATTAGGGTAGATCCGTTCCCATATGGGTTGTCGGTAGAGAGTCACAAGTAATCGCCTTAGATGTTGGGCCGGCATGTGTTTCTGTGTATTGATGTGGTTAGCCTTTTATGTATGGCGTTGTAATGTTTTTGGCTGCTTGGACTCTTCCTCTATATGAGTGTAGCGTCCACAAGGGCAAAGATACAAGGTTTCCTCCTCGGTGCGAGCCGCCCCGCCATAGCCATCTCAAGTGACGATGGCAAGCATGGATGCACTGCCCTGCGCCCAAGCAAGATCGGCGAAGCTGGAGCCACCAATGAGCAAGGGCAAAGGCCCAGGATCCCCACATCGCCCTCAAGCGATTGGAGAAAGTTAGATTTACTGCGAAATCTAGACGAAGTGACTCTCCAGACAAGGTTACCCGAGTCGCCGGCAACGGAGACAATGGAACCACGGCCTTTGGCACAAAAGCAACGCGCTTTCCTGAACCCTGATCCAGACTCGCCACCACGGAAGAGCCCCCAAGCTCATTCACCTCGCTTGTGCCGGAACTGCAACACCCAACTCATAGTTGCTCTCCTCTACCAAGGCTCAGAACCGGTTGTGCCCGCACCAAGGAGGAGCAGAGGACACCGGACGCAGTGAAGGAAGGGAAGCAACGGAATCTGGTGGAGGTGAGGGGCAAGACAGAGAGTCGCCAGGCACGTCGCCTACAGGGGAAGAGAGCCAGGTAGAGCCGTCGCCTCCGAGGATGAAAACCTTCATCTAGCACTTTGTGGTCAGATACTTAGATCTAACAATGGTTGTGGCTCGTCTTCCCTTCCCGAAGGTGTCTCTTTTGGAGAACCTTTATCGCAGTCTATGTGTTATCAAGGGTAGTGTCGGATGCAGTTGCTTGTTACCATGTTGATGGTTTCAACATGACATTTCAGTGTCATGCCCCCCTTGTTTTTCTTTTAATAATGTAGTTCTGTGCATCCTTGATGTCTCCATTTATTCTTGACTTTGTTGTTGTAGAAACTGTTTAATTGATTGCCGCACATTCCCCTTTATCGAAAAAAACAATGGCATAGGTTCGATTATTCTGTTGGATGCATCAAAATACACATATTTTTTCATTCTTCAATTCAAATACACTTTTTATATAAAAAAAAGACTAGCATTCTTTCATTTTAAAGAAATACTCCCTCCATTCCACAATACATGCCTTCCACTTGTCAAAATATAGATGTATCCAGACATGTTTTAGTATATAGGTACATCCATTTTTGGACAAATGAAAGTCAAGTATTTTAGAACGGAGGGAGTACTTATCTAACATCCGCAGAGCACACTGGGATACAATATGCATACACACACACCTACGTGATCTGCACACACAAAAATAGATGATGAGGTTATTTGTCACCGTATTACTCCCTCCGCCCATAATATAAGAGCGTTTTTGACAATACACTAGTGTCGAAAATGCTCTTATATTATGGGACGGAGGGAGTATTATTTTTCCACATCTTTGTACGAAAATGTAGACACATGTTACTTCAAACATTGAGCCATTCATAGAAATGTCTTGCACGTTAAATATCGAAGTTCAGAGTTCACACTAAACTAGATACCCGAGTCTACCAGAATACTGAAACATAGCTGATCTGCTGGTAAAAGAGTTGCACGCAAAAGCTTAATACCGGCACTCTACCAGAGGTTATAAATGGTACCAAACAGATACATAACACATAAATCCTAACATTGTTCTGCAATAGGATTCATTGACAATTCCAGTCTTCAGTTCTTCACCATGAGATATGTTCTACCTAGCCACTGCACAATGTGAAGTAACAAAGATATTGTGAAGATTGAGTGGACAAGACAAAATCTGTTAGAAATATATTGCACTTATATATGCACTGCTATAAGGACAACAAACATTAAAACACTTATAACTGAACCGTTGTAGTTATTTTTTCCCCAACAGGTGTTATAGATGTTAGAATGACGTGCCCTTTTAAGATACCACTTACCTAACAAGAGGTAAGAGGAATATATTAATCTTAGCCTTCCATTGATCAAATGCTTTCTTGCTGCTATATGTGTTACGGGAAAAAAATACAATTTTAATTCCACATTTCCAATTTATAGATGATGCATGTTGACTAACATACATACAATACATTTCTCATACCAAGGCCCAAGAAAGACGACTTCTTCTTATGAAACAACTTATATGATTGCCGGTAGACATTGAAACTACACATTTCTTCAAAAAGTTTCGCATATCCTCCTAGTTATGTTCCCATATCACTATAAATAAGGTCAAGTCTACAGATTACGATTACTATAAAACGTAGAGCATATCAAATGATATGTTGAATAAAGATGGTTTATTGGAATTTTGGTGACTAATACTATTTACATATAACTAAAAATATGGTCATTTATTATAATTTTATTATTATGCCATGATAATCATTTGGCGCAACTTTATTCTTCAACTTATTACAACATTGATATGCACACATTATTAATGGCACATGTATATTTTTGTCCCAATAAAGAAAGAAAAATTCCATGCATCAATTAGTATTATGATAATTTTTCCCTTAACTAATGATGTGCTTTAATAGTACATAATTTTACTAGGTGCAAACTCTATATTAACCTTAGGACGCGAAGTATCTACACCCGAGCTCAAATGCACCCAGATGAACAGTAAAATCAAAAAAATATTTAAAAAGCTCAGAGAAATCTGATTTTTTTATGGTGCAAACTTTGACAAATGTTTTATGTGTTTGCAGAATTTTATCATAAAACAACATTCCTGGAAGTCATGGTAAAAAAAACAAAATCAATGCTCCAAAAATGCTATTTTTTTAAGCATTTTGGAGTTCTGATTTATTTTTTCCATGCCTTCCACAAATGTTGTTTCGGGCTGAAAATTTCCATGCACTGAGAACATTTGTGAAAGTTTGCACCAAAAATATTTCAGATTTTTTTGAATTTTTTTCATTGTTTTCGGAATTTACTGTTCATCCCGAGCTCATTTGAGCTCGGGAGTAGAAGGGTACTTTCGCCTTATATGGTCATGCATAGGTTGCATCGTTTTAATGCCCAGCTACAGGTAGCTCTATCATGAGCATGTAGTCACTTAGCTAGCCAAGGCGCAAAATGGATGAAAACTAAGAAAACCATATTATATAACAAAAGTCTAATTGATCTTTGCTAAGAAACCTACTGCACGATATCATGTGATAAGCTGGGTTCATTCAGAAGTTATGGCATCTTCACGTCAATAAATTAGCCAAAACAGCTGCCCAGACCGAAATCACACAATGTATTAAATAAAGTTGGAAGGTGCGGGTCATAACGATTGGCCCAACAACCCCAGGCCATCAATGAGCTGTTCCAACCCAGCCCCTGGCGATTTATGCTATACAGGCCTGGAATACATAATTGGGCTAGATCATTGAGGCACAGACAGTAGTGAACAAGATCCCGAGCTACCTGTCGCTCAGGACTTGAATCACTTTCTCATTCATAGCCTCTTACAGCAAGAGCTAACAGCTAATGCAGTACATATTAGTTTGGCATTACATAAAATAGATGGTTCACATTGGTTTGGGAGCACCTGAATGTTTCTCCAAAATGCAATGCATATTAATTTCAATTGACATTGTTTTATTGTGCATATAAATGTCAGTTGAGTTCCTCTTTTTCTGTCTCAAGGTCTAGGAACTCATAATAGTTTCATCATAGTACAGTCAGTTACCTGTGGGTCATCATCCTGTTGCACCACCACACCTCTACAAGGTCACCTTGCGCTGCATAGATCCCAAAAAGTATTTTTTAGCCTAATCATGTCTTCCGATGCAACTATTATGCATTTAAAAAGGCTAATGAAATGCATTGCACCAGCTGACTAAAGATTTATAGGAGCAGAGCTGTTGGTTCTATTGTAGTCTCCTGAAAACATGACTCCAATCACAGTAAACAATCTTCAAGAGGCAGAAGAATTTTTGACATGTTAAACTCATGCAGTCATACCTGCGGGTTCTGGATTTCGCGTCACTCAGACGCTTCACTTGACTGAACAAGTACTCGATGCTCTCACTGTGAGTGGCCTTTCTCTTGCACTTGTAATTCCAGACCTCGGGTACAAAGTTCCTATCTCCCAGCCTGCCACTTGCTTGAATTTCTACCAAACAACTCACCACAGCCTTGTGCACCCCTTCACCCCATGCAGCACATAGCCCTTGCAGCTTGTCATCATCGACATCGATAATCTCCTAATCACATAATCAAGTAGCAGTGTAAGTTCAGTATCTATCATTCGAATCAACTGATAGACCGCAAGTTATGACTGTGGAAGAACTTAGATATTCAGACAAGATGGTTCAACTGCTACCTTCGGGATACCTTCAACTGTGACAGTCTTGAAGGGATTCCACTCTGGGTTCTGTATATGCCCCTGCCAAACACGGTGTACTTCTTTAGCTTTTTCTTGTGCTTCTTCGGCAGGCAGCTTCTTACGGCATGCCGCCAGGAATGGCCTGTCATCCAATTGCCCTATGTTTTTTAGGGCGATATTCCTTCCTCCAGTAGTACTAAGATCAGCGAACCCCTGGAATACAAACTTCTTGTATCAACTTTCTTTATATATAAGATTTCACATAGTGTGATGGGAATGTCTGCTGTATCTGATATCAACAGAGAACAACCGAACCTCAATCAGCTTAGAGTGGATATCAGAAATTTCCTTTCTAGTAGCCTCGAGCTCAGTGTTTAAACCTTTATCAGGATTATCTATAACGGAAAGATCTTCCATAAGCTCATGCTCATCAACATCTTCATCTCCAGATTGCCGTTTCCTTTTCAGCATTAATCTTGGGTGTGCCTGCTTTCACACGAAATTTTTAAGTAAGCAGGTAACACAGGAAATAAATAAATAGAAGATAGAAAAGGCTCTGTTTACAAAAAATGCAGAACTGGGTTAGAAATTTGGGTGCATAAAGATTCGTCCGGGCATTACATGATACTGAAAATACAGACACCAAAAAGGTGGGAAATTTTGAACTCTGGTAAGTCTCTAAGATAATACACTGATTCCATGTCACTATACTAGTTTAGTAGTGAATGACCCGATGAATACAAATGTTCCAGAGACACTACTGCACAAAAAAAATCTTCCAAGATCATTTGAGCTAATAAAATGAAGAACAGAAGACTCCAATTAGGAGAATATTAAACTGCCCACCACAATCTGAACAATGGTGGCTTTGCAGACAAATAAACATTAAGGTGCATTAGGTAAGCAGAACTATTTTCCATAGGCTCCATGCACCAAATTATTCATGTCATTATGTTAGTCCAAAGCAGCAAAGATAAGCATTTAACAATGATTTACAATTGCTCTACGAAATAATACTTACCATTCCAGAGTGGCTCTGCTGAAAACCACTTCCCTGCTGTTGATCGCTCGATTCCCTTGCTTGGAGCTGTTCCTTCAGAGATTCAAGCTCTGCTGCGAGCTCTTCATTCTTTTTAGTGAGGCTGTCCTTTTCAGCAACCAGTTGGTCAATTGCTGGTCACAATACCAAAAAGGATAGAGCGTAAAGTTTTGCTTGTCAGGTTTATTACGTATTCTTGACTGACCAGAAAAAGTATGTGAAGTATCTGTAGTATTTCTATAGTTCGGAGAAAATGAACTCTCGCTTTGCAGATTATCCTATTTTTTTATGCCATCAAAATCTATCTCTTACGACATGATCTTCTTAGGAAGTATAATATCAAATGATGTCCTTGTCCTTATGAAGTAACAATACCAAAGACAACAGATTTCTGATCTAAACGGGCACTATTCGGTGCAAAGTATATGAAGATCTTAAGAAGAACACAACAGCATTTACCATTCTGTCGTTGCTGGAGGTTTTCCCTTTCTTCGATGACACAGTGAAGCGCATTTTTAATGCCAACACAGTCCATGAAGGCATACCTGTGGAACTCCAGCCTGGAGTGAACATCTGAAGCCAGCACATCAAGGGATGTTGGCAAGCGACTTGCATCTCCCGTCTCAGCCATATAGTCTGTGGAAAAAAATTCAGGATATAGATCCATTTGGGTTATGTCCACCAAGATGGCCAAAATCAGAATCGGGGGTTGGAGCTGGAAGTCAGTGTACAATTTTTACTCTTAAGTTGCATTATTGGTTATTCCACTGAAGACATTTAATGAGTATATATCACTTCAATTATATTGTACTGTATATGCTCTTCTATTCTTCATCCACACAAAATTTCTTCGCTACGAGTTTATGTTGTGCAATAATAACAACTGGAGTACTAGTCACGATGGATTATGATATTGAAACATTCTTATGTGTCCCCATAATAAAGGTCATTGGGGTCCCACCTAAGGTGTATTCACTTATTTATTCACAAAAACAAAATAGTTTCCTCAACCCGTTCTTTTTTTATTTCTGAAATGTAAAAGCAAAATTAAATATTACTCTTTTTTTTTAGCAAAAGAGAGGCTTTCCTCCTCCGATTTCACAAAACCAGGTTCAGTACCAGACTGACTTACATCGATCCACACCACTAAGAGTCAAGCATTACAGCATTACATGCCAGCTAATAAACGAAGTATCAACCATAGCACCTCCAGACGACATACTGGGCACAAAGTAAAAGCGACAGCATCTGCATAACTACTAATTAAATATTACTCCCTCCGTCCGGAAATACTTGTCCGAGGAATGGATGTATCTAGATGTATTTTAGTTTTAGATGCATCCATTTGTATCCATTTTTGCGACAAGTATTTTCGGACGGAGGGAGTACTTAGCTAATCCAAATCATGTGTGAAGTCAAAGTACTCTCTAAATTGTTCAATGTGCAAGTTGTCTATAGCATAAGATATGCACTAAACTGATCTGCAAGAAAGAGATCAACATGTTAGGAGCACCCATATGCGGCCTATATTTTCAAATAGCGAGAGTACCAGCTTATGCAAATTCAGCAAAAAGTGGTGAGGCGCTATTTTCCTCACCGGACAAGAATTGCAGAAAAAATAGGATAGCATTTGACAATCTAAAAGGAGGCACTATATCTAAAAGGAATACTACCTAGAACTTACATATTTACCTAGTAGGAGAACAGGAATAAGGATAACAGTGTGTGCTTCTTTATTTTACCTCTTCTAGAAATAGAAGAATGCTGACAACAATCACTAAGACATCAACATCTATCAGAACAATTCTCAGAGGAAATAACCCAAACAAAAACACCGGATATATAAGTTATTAGGGTTACAAGCTAGCATGTGATTCTTGAAACGCAAATCCTAGAGGCCGACCATTTTCCATGGCCGTCAATTGTGAGCAAGACAACCACAAAACAATCAGCATCAGAGCAATCACACACACACAAAGAGAAGAACCACCTGAGGAAATGGAGAACCAACACCAATTTGTTGGCTACACGCCCACACCAGTGGCTCCCGAGCTGATCTGTGCAGGGAGAACATAAGCAGGTCAGTGAAGGCTGAAGGGGAATAGCAGGCAGGTATAGCAGCATACAAGCTGAATTGTAGTTAAAAAGAGGTCCACAAGTTCGATTGAGGGCATTCTGAATAAATACTTTCTCTATCTCCAGAAGAATAAAAAAATAAAAAATAAGCCGGAAAATATACCCTTTTTTGCAATGGAAAAGGAGCAAAAGGCGAAGAATAAAAATAATAACAGATTATTGTTCGGTAAAAAGGACCTCTTTTTGAAATGGAAAGCAAGAACCCTAAATGTGCACGAGCACTAAGATCCGCGGTATATTTTTAGAGAACCGTCTCAAAATCGAAAGTCTATGAGCAAGAATTTCTGTCTAGCCACCAAAGAAACCTTCAAAACACTAAAAATAACAAAACGAATCACAAATTGAGGGCAGAGGTTCAGAAGCATACAAGAACCCTAGCTCCGGGGATTCTGAGGTTCATCCTTTTTAAAAAGAAACCAGACAGATTCAAGTATCTCGGACAGGAAATACGAATCGATTGCACACCGAAAAAGACAGAAACTAAAACTTTAGGATTTCTTATTGGATTTTTGCAGAGAGAAGAAAAAACAGGGGGAGGGGGAGCGGGAGCGGGAGGGAGGGGGCGTACCAGTGTAGGCTGGGAGGACAACGTGGCCGGGTGCCTAAAATGGCGAGTGGGGTGGTTCACTACTCCCTCCGTCTCAAAATAGGGAAAATTTTGTTTTTGCCACTCTAGATTTTGCCAATTTTTCTTGTGCCACTCTAGATTTTGACATTTTATTTTTGCCACTCTTAGTTTTTGACAATTATCACAATTGCCATTCCCGTAGCAAAAGCAAAATTTTGAGAGTGGCAATTGTGATAATTATCAAAAGCAAGAGTGGCAAAAATGAAATGAAATTATTTTGCTTTTGCCACCAAATGGCAATTGTGATGATTGTCAAAAACAAAGAGTGTCAAAAGTAAAATGTCAAAATCTAGAGTGGCATAAGGAAAATTGGCAAAATCTAGAGTGGCAAAAACAAAATTTTCCCCTCAAAATAAGTGTGAGTGTGAGACACTTATTTTGAGACGGAGGGAGTACGATTTTGCGTCTCCGCAAAAGGGTGGCGGGTTTTTCTCTTTCTTTTGACCGTTGAGAGGCGAGTGTTTTCAAAAGAAAGATGCTCCTTTTCTTCTCCGGATGCGCCTGTGGGCTAGACTCCGGCTCGGGCACGAGGACATTGTAGGCGGCCAGTGCCACTGCCAGGCCGGGCCACTCGACGATCTCGCCGATCTTGGAGTCCTCGATGGCCTTCTTGTAGGCCTCGCCATTCTCCTCGGCCCCCTCCTCCCCCACCATGGGGTCGTGTGCTGGAGCATGTGCTACGGACTGGCTGCTGGAGCACGAGGTGCGCATGCGGTGTAGGACGATCGGCACCGGACATCGTGCTCGTCCGTAAACCACGCATCCTAGGTTCCACAAATCCACGACGAAGGTTGGGTCGTGAATGAGGTCGACGGGGAGCTGAGCTCGGCGAAGGTGGATCTCCTCCTCTCACGCGTGTAGGTGGCTAGAATGGTTAGTGTTAGGAACTGAGATGAGGTTGGGATGCATCACACTTGTATTCATCCACAAGGGGTCATAATATAGAGAGTACATCGGTGAGAGGAAAGGGAGATACATGCGCAGCCACTAACAGAATACAACAGTCGATCCTAGATCGATGGGAGGTTGCGCTGCATGCACCATGCAATGGCGGCGGGATAAACTACACATGACCAACTCAAGCGGTTGTGCAGAGACCAAGACAGTAGTCTAATGACCCCGCAGTCTCATCGTGGGATGACCGAACTTTGAGATTGGACCTGAACTGGGCAAAGGTAGCAGTAGGCAGTCCTTTTGTGAAGATATCTGCATACTGAGAAGAAGTAGGAACATGCAACACGCGCACCTCGCCCAGAGAAACCTTGTCACGAACGAAATGTATGTCGATCTCGATGTGCTTCGTCTGTCGGTGTTGCACTGGGTTAGCCGACATATAAACCGCAGAGACATTATCACAGTAAACCACGGTAGACTTGGCAATGGGTTGATGAAGCTCCTCCAATAACTGTCGCAACCAAGCCGTCTCAGCGACGACGTGGGCAACGGCCCGGTACTCTGCCTCAGCGCTCGACCTAGAAACAGTAAGTTATCGCTTCGACGACCAAGATATCAAATTATCCCCAAGAAAAACGCAAACCCCAGAGGTAGAACGTCGAGTGTCAGGGCAGCCGGCCCAGTCAGCGTCGGAGTAGGCTAGAAGAGTGGTGAGCGATGATGGGTAGATATGTAAGCCATAGTCTAGGGTGCCTTTGAGGTAACATATGATGCGCTTGACAAGGTTGTAATGAGAGGAGCGAGGGGCATGCATGAAGAGACAGGCATGTCGAACAACGTAGGACAAGTCGGGACGGGTGATCGTCATGTACTGCAAGGCGCCGGTGAGGCTGCGGTAGATAGTAGGGTTATCGAGGAGGTCACCGTCGGATATGGAGAGTTTGGCGCCGGAGTCGACAGGAGTACGAACATGATGACAATCGGTCATACCGGCTCGTTCGATGATGTCCAAAGCATACTGTCGCTGAGAGAGATGGAGTCCCGAAGACGAGCGGGAGACGGCAATGCCGAGGAAATGAGATAGAGGGCCAAGGTCTGCCATGGAGAACTCACGACCAAGGAGAGAAATAACGTAGTCGAGGAACGCCGGAGATGATGCAGTGAGAATGATGTCATCAACGTATAGGAGGAGATAGGCTGTGTAGGTAGTGGATTTGTAGATAAAAAGAGAAGTGTCGCATTTAGAGGCAACGAAGCCAATGGATGAGGCATAGGTGGCAAAGCGAGTGAACCAGGCACGAGGGGCTTGCTTAAGTCCATAAAGCGATTTCTTAAGAAGACATACGTGCGAGGGGGCGGCCGGATCTTCAAATCCGAGGGGCTGCTGACAGTAAACTGTCTCGGTAAGGTTGTCGTGGAGGAAAGCGTTCTTAACGTCCAACTGGTGAATAGGCCACGAGTGAGAAGTAGCGAGGGAGAGAACGACACGAATGGTGCTCGGCTTAACGACTGGAGAGAAGGTCTCATCGCCTTCGGTTTGAGAAAACCCGTGGACAACTGATAACCCACAAGTATGGGGGATCGCAACAGCTTTCGAGGGTAGAGTATTCAACCCAAATTTATTGATTCGACACAAGGGGAGCCAAATAATATTCTTGAGTAT
Source organism: Aegilops speltoides (assembly GCA_021437245.1). NCBI lineage: Eukaryota > Viridiplantae > Streptophyta > Magnoliopsida > Poales > Poaceae > Aegilops > Aegilops speltoides. The sequence continues at coordinate 82,688,438 of CM038145.1, read as the reverse complement.
TAGCAGTTGAGTTGTCAGTTCAACCACACCTGGATAACTTAGTATCTGCAGCAAAGTGTTTAGTAGCAAAAGTGGTATGATAATAAAGGTAACAGTAGCAAAAGTAAAGATAAATGTTTTTGGGTTTTGTAGTAGTTATAACAAGAGAGCAACGGAAAAGTAAATAAGCGAAGAACAATATGTGAAAAGTTCGTAGGAAATGGATCAGTGATGGATAATTATGCCGGATGCGATTCCTCATGCAATAGTTATAACATAGGGTGATATAGAACTAACTCCAATTCATCAATGTAATGTATGCATGTATTCCGTAAATAATCATACGTGCTTACGAAAAAGAACTTGCATGGCAACTCTTGTCCTACCCTCCCGTTGAAGCGGGGTCTTTACGGAAACTAAGGGATATTAAGGCCTCCTTTTAATAGAGAACCGGAACAAAGCATTAGCACATAGTGAATACATGAACTCCTCAAACTACGGTCATCACTGAGAAGTATCCCGATTATTGTCACTTCGGGGTTGTCGGATCATAACACATAATAGGTGACTATAGACTTGCAAGATAGGATCAAGAACACACATATATTCATGAAAACATAATAGGTTCAGATCTGAAATCATGGCACTCGGGCCCTAGTGACAAGCATTAAGCATAGCAAAGTCATAGCAACATCAATCTCAGAACATAGTGGATACTAGGGATCAAACCCTAACAAAGCTAACTTGATTACATGGTAAATCTCATCCAACCCATCACCGTCCAGGAAGCCTACTAGTATGTTGCTACTGCTTTTATCCATGACTTATACATGTTCCTATAACTATGAGATTATGCAACTCCCGTTTGCCGGAGGAACACTTTGGGTACTACCAAACGTCACAACGTAACTGGGTGATTATAAAGGAGTACTACAGGTGTCTCCAAAGGCAGATGTTGGGTTGGCGTATTTCGAGATTAGGATTTGTTGATGGTCAATAAGACCACTAGTTTCAAGAAGAAAGGCAAAGGGAAGAAGAAGGGAACTTCAAGAAGAACAGCAAGCAAGTTCTTTGCTCAGAGAAGAAACCCAAGTCTGGACCTAAACACAAATCGAGTGCTTCTACCGCAAGCGGTCGTCATTTGAAGCGGAACGCCCCAAGTATTTGGCGGATAAGAAGGATGGCAAGGTGAACAAAGGTATATGTGATATACATGTTATTGATGTGTACCTTACTAGAGCTCGCAGATAGCACTGGTATTTGATCTCAGATCTGTTGCTAATATTTGCAACTCAAGCAGGGACTATGGATTGCGAACAACGGCAAAGGACGAGGTGACGATCTTGGCGTGGGAAATGGTTCCAAAGTCGATGTGATCGCGGTCGGCACGCTACCTCTACATCTACCTTCGGATTAGTTTTAGACCTAAATAATTGTTATTTGGTGCCGCGTTGAGCATGAACATTATATCTGGATCTCGTTTGATGCGAGACGGTTATTCATTTAAATCGGAGAATATTGGTTGTTCTATTTATATGAGTAATATCTTTTATGGTCATGCACCCTTGAAGAGTGGTCTATTTTAATGAATCTCGATAGTAGTGATACACATATTCATAATGTTGAAACCAAAAGATGTAGAGTTGATAATGATAGTGCAACTTATTTGTGGCATCGCCGTTTAGGTCATATCGGTATAAAGCGCATGAAGAAACTCCATCTTGATGGACTTTTGGAGTCACTTGATTATGAATCACTTGGCACTTATGTAACCGTGCCTCATGGGCAAGATGACTAAAACCCCATTCTCGGTACTATGGAGAGAGCAACAGATTTGTTGGAAATAATACATCTGAGATGTATGTGGTCCGATGAATGTTGAGGCTCATGGCGATATCGTTATTTTCTCACCTTCACAGATGATTTAAGCGAGATATGGGTATATCTACTTAATGAAACACAAGTCTGAAACATTTGAAAAGTTCAAAGAATTTCAGAGTGAAGTTGAAAATCATCGTAATAAGAAAATAAAGTTTCTACGATCGATCGTGGAGGAGAATATTTGAGTTCTGAGTTTGGTCTACATTTGAAACAATGCGGAATAGTTTAGCAACTCACGCCACCCGAACACCACAGTAGCAATGGTGTGTCCGAATGTCGTGTCGCACTTTACTAGATATGGTGCGATCTATGATGTCTCTTCAGATTTACCGCTATCGTTTTGGGGATATGCTCTTGAGGCGGCCGCATTCACGCTGAATAGAACACCGTCAAAATCCGTTGAGGCGACACCTTATGAACTATGGTTTAGCAAGAAACCAAAGTTGTCGTTTCTTAAAGTTTGGGGATGCGATGCTTATGTGAAAAAGCTTCAACCTGATAAGCTCGAACCCAAATCGAGAAATGTGTCTTCATAGGATACCCAAAGGAGACAGTTGGGTACACCTTCTATCACAGATCCGAAGGCAAGACATTTGTTGCTAAAATGGATCCTTTCTAGAGAAGGAGTTTCTCTCGAAAGAAGTGAGTGGGAGGAAAGTAGAACTTGATGAGGTAATCAGATCTTCTCCCTTATTGGAAAGTAGTTTATCACGAAACCGGTTTCTGCGACATCTACACCAAATAGTGAGGAAGTTGATGATGTTGATCATGAAACTTCAGATCAAGTTACTCTGAAACCTCGTAGATCAACGAGTAAGATCCGCACTGAGTGGTACGGTAATCCTGTTCGGAAGTCATGCTACTAGATCATGATGAACCTACGAACTATGAAGAAGCGATGGTGAGCCCAGATTCCACAAAATGGCTTGAGGCCATGAAATGCGAGATGGGATCCATGTATGAAAACAAAGTGTGGACTTTGGTTGACTTGCCCGAGGGTCGGCAAGCAATAGAAAACAAGTGGATCTTCAAGAAGAAGACCGACGCCGACGGTAATGTTATCGTCTACAAAGCTCGACTTGTCGCAAAGGGTTTTCGACAAGTTCAAGGGATTGACTACGATGAGACCTTCTCACCAGTGGCGATGCTTAAGTCTGTTGAATCATGTTAGCAATTGCGCATTTTATGATTATGAAATTTGGCAAATGGATGTAAAAAGTGCATTCTGAATGGATTTACGGAAGAAGAGTTGTATATGATGCAACCGAAGGTTTTATCGATCCAAAGGGAGCTAACAAAGTGTGCAAGCTCCAATGATCCATTTATGGACTGTGCAAGCATCTCGGAGTTGGAATAAACGCTTTGATAGTGTGATCAAAGCATTTGGGTTTATCTGAGACTTTTGGAGAAGCTCAGATTTACAAGAAAGTGAGTGGGAGCTCAGTAGCATTTCGATATTATATGTAGATGACATATTACTAATCGGAAATGATATAGAATTTCTGGATAGCATAAAGGGGTACTTGAATAAGAGTTTTTCAATGAAGGACCTCGGTGAAGCTGCTTACATATTGGGCATCAAAATCTATAGAGATAGATCAAGGCGCTTAATTGGACTTTCACAAAGCACATACCTTGACAAAGTTTTGAAGAAGTTCAAAATGGATCAAGCAAAGAAAGGGTTCTTGCACGTGTTACAAGGTGTGAAGTTGAGTAAGACTCAATGCCCGACCACCGCAGAAGATAGAGAGAAATGAAAGATGTTCCTATGCTTGACCATAGGCTCTATCATGTATGCAATCTTGTGTACCGGACTGATGTGTGCCTTGCTATTAGCTTAGCAGGGAGGTACCAAAGTAATCCAGAGTGGATCATCGGACAATGGTCAAGAACATCTGAAGTACACGAAAAGGACTAAGGATATGTTTCTCATATATGGAGGTGACAAAGAGCTCATCGTAAATGGTTACGTTGATGCAAGCTTTGACACCGATCCGACGATTCTAAATCGCAAACCGGATACGTGTTTACACTAAGCGGTGGAGCTGTCGGTTAGTGCGAGTTCTAAACAAAGCGTCATAGCGGGATCTACATGTGAAGCGGAGTACATAGCAGCTTCGGGCGACTAATGAAGGAGTCTAGATGAAGGAGTTCATATCCGATCTAGGTGTCATACCTAGTGCATCGGGTCCAATGAAAATCTTTTGTGACAATACTGGAGCAATTGCTTTAGCGAAGGAATCCAGATTTCACAAGAGAACCAAGCACATCAAGAGACGCTTCAATTCCATTCGGGACTTGGTCCAGGTGAAAGACATAGAGATTTGCAAGATACATACGGATCTGAACATAGCAGACCCGTTGACTAAGCCTCTTCCACGAGCAAAACATGATCCGCACCAAGACTCCATGGGTGTTAGAATCATTACTGTGTAATCTAGATTATTGACTCTAGTGCAAGTGGGAGACTGAAGGAAATATGCCCTAGAGGCAATAATAAAGTTATTATTTACTTCCTTATTACATGATAAATGTTTATTATTCATGCTAGAATTGTATTAACCGGAAACATAATACATGTGTGAATATATAGACAAGCAGTGTCACTAGTATGCCTCTACCGGACTAGCTTGTTAATCAAAGATGGTTAAGTTTCTAACCATAGACAAAGGAGTTGTCATTTGATTAACAAGGTCACATCATTAGTTGAATGATCGATTGACATGACCCATTCCATTAGCTTAGCACCCGATCGTTTAGTATGTTGCTACTGCTTTTATCCATGACTTATACATGTTCCTATAACTATGAGATTATGCAACTCCCGTTTGCCGGAGGAACACTTTGGGTACTACCAAACGTCACAACGTAACTGGGTGATTATAAAGGAGTACTACAGGTGTCTCCAAAGGCAGATGTTGGGTTGGCGTATTTCGAGATTAGGAGGTCCATGGGGCCCACAAGATAGGAGGCCGTGCCCTAGGGGGTGCGCCCCTGTCTCGTGGACAGGCTGTGGGCCCCCTGGCATTAATTATTTCACCAAAAATTCTTATTAATTCCAAAAAGTGCCTCTGTGGATTTCCAGGACATTCCGAGAACTTTTCTTTTCTACACATAAAACAACATCATGGTAGTTCTCCTGAAAACAACGTCAATCCGGGTTGGTTTCATTCAAATCATGCAAGTTAGGGTCCAAAACAAGGGCAAAAGTGTTTGGAAAAGTAGATACGTTGGAGACGTATCAACTCCCCAAGCTTAAACCTTTGCTTGTCCTCAAGCAATTCAGTTGATAAACTGAAAGTGATAAAGAAAAACTTTTACAAACTCTGTTTGCTCTTGTTGTTGTAACATGAAAAGCCAGCATTCAAGTTTCAGCAAATATTATGAACTAACCATACTCACAATAACACATAGGTCTCACAATTACTCATATCAATAACATAATCAGCTAGCGAGCCATAATAATAAAACTCGGATGACAACACTTTCTCAAATTAATCATAACATGATATAACAAAATGGTATCTCGCTAGCCCTTTCTGAGACCGCAAAACATAAATGCAGAGCACCTTTAAAGATCAAGGACTGACTAAACGTTGTAATTCATGGTAAAAGAGATCCAATCAAGTCATACCCAATATAAACCAATAGTAATGAATGCAAATGACAGTGTGCTCTCCAGCGGGTACTTTTAATAAGAAGGGTGATGACTCAACATAAAAGTAAATAGATAGGCCCTTCGGAGAGGGAAGCAGGGATTTGTAGAGGTGCCAGAGCTCAATTTTAAAATAGAGATTGAATAACATTTTGAATTGTATTAAATGTTTATTATTCATGCTAGAATTGTATTAACCGGAAACATAATACATATGTGAATATATAGACAAACAGAGTGTCACTAGTATGCCTCTACCAGACTAGCTTGTTAATCAAAGATGGTTAAGTTTCCTAACCATAGACAAAGGAGTTGTCATTTGATTAATAAGGTCACATCATTAGTTGAATGATCTGATTGACATGACCCATTCCATTAGCTTAGCACCCGATTGTTTAGTATGTTGCTCTGCTTTTATCCATGACTTATACATGATCCTATAACTATGAGATTATGCAACTCCGTTTGCGGAGGAACACTTTGGGTACTACCAAACGTCACAACGAATCGGGTGATTATAAAGGAGTACTACAGTGTCTCCAAAGGCGATGTTGAGTTGGCGTGTTTCGAGATTAGGATTTGTCACTCCGATTGTCGGAGAGGTATCTCTGGGCCCTCTCGGTAATGCACATCACTTAAGCCTTGCAAGCATTACAACTAATGAGTTAGTTGCGAGATGATGTATTACGGAACGAGTAAAGAGACTTGCCGTAACGAGATTGAACTAGGTATTGGATCTTGACGATCGAATCTCGGGCAAGTAACATACCGATGACAAAGGAACAAGCGTATGTTGTTATGCGGTCGACCGATAAAGATCTTCGTAGAATATGTAGGAGCCAATATGGGCATCCGGTCCCGCTATTGGTTATTGATCGGAGACGTGTCTCGGTCATGTCTACATTGTTCTCGAACCGTAGGGTCCGCACGCTTAAGGTTTCGATGACGGTTATATTATGAGTTTGTGTATTTTGATGTACCAAAGGAGTTCGGAGTCCCGGATGTGATCACGGACACGACGAGGAGTCTCGGAATGGTCGAGACGTAAAGATTGATATATTGGACAGCTATGTTCGGACATCGGAATGATTCCGAGTGGTTTCGGATAATACTGGAGTGCCGGAGGGGTTACCGGAACCCCCCGGGGAAGTAATGGGCCTTAATTGGCCATGAGGGGAGAGAGAGAGCTGCGCCAGGAGGTGGCGCCCCCCCCCATGAGGAGTCCGAATTGGACAAGGAGGGGGGGCGCGGCCCCCCTTTCCCTCTCCCTCTCCCTCTCCTTCCTTCCCCCTTCCCCCTCCTAGTTGGACTAGGAAAGGGGAGTCCTACTCCCACTAGGAGGAGGATTCCCCCTCCCTTGGCGCGCCTCTCTAGGGCCGGCCGACCCTCTCCCTTGCTCCTTTATATACGGGGGCAGGGGGGCACCCTAAGACACACAAGTTGATCCTTGAGATCGTTCCTTAGCCGTGTGTGAAGCCCTGCGTCGGTAGAACATCAAGATCGTCACCACGCCGTCGTCTTGTGGAACTCTCTCCGGAGCTTTCTTTGGATCGGAGCCCGAGGAGCGCCACCGAGCTGTACGTGTGTCAAGAACTTCGAGGCGCCGGAGTAACGGCGCTGGATCGGTTGGATCGCGAGGAGAACGATGACTACTTCCTCTACGTTATGATCGCTTCGCCTGGTCTACAAGGGTATGTAGACAACACTCTCCCCTCTTGTTGCTATGCATCACCATGATCTTGCGTGTGCGTAGGAAATTTTTTGAAATTACTACGTTCCCCAACAAATAGCCCTGGGGGAGTTTTGTTTAATTATTTTGATTTGCTTTGATCTTTTTGGATCATGGATTTGGGCATCCGTTCTGGCCCTTTCTCGTGAATGAGGAGCGGAGTCCACTCCTCGTGAGAATAACCCACCTAGCATGGAAGATATAGGCAGCCCCAGTTGAAACATGAACCGCTCGAGCATACCATCCCATCATACCACATCATAATCATTCTAATAGCATGTTGGCATGCAAGGTAAACATTTATAACTCATAGCTAATCAAGCATGGCACAAGCAACTATAATCTCTAAATGTCATTGCAAATATGTTTACTTCATAATAGCTGACTCAGGAATAATGAACTCATCATATTTACAAAAACAAAAGAGGTCGAGTTCATACCAGCTTTTCTCATCCCAATAAGTCCATCATATATCGTCATTATTGCCTTTCACTTGCATGACCGAACGATGTGTATAATAATAAGAGTGCGCGTGCATTGGACTAAGCTGGAATCTGCAAGCATCCAACTCAAGAGAGAAGACAGAGTAATATGGGCTCTAAGTTAAATAGACAATCATGCATATAAGAACCACTAAGCATTTTTAATAAAGTCTTCTCGACCCCCAAAGGAAAGAAAAGAAAATAAAACTATTTACACGGGAAAGCTCCCAACAAGTAAAAGAAGAACAAGAAATCTTTTTGGGTTTTCATTTAATTTCTACTACAAGCATTGAATTTAAACTAACTATTTTTTTTGGTTTCTCTTAAGGTTTATCAAACACACAAGAAGAAAGCAAGAAAAATAAATTTAAACTAGCATGGATAATACAATGAAAGAGTATGAGCACCGACGACTAGTGTGTGAACATGAATGTAAAGTCGGTGAGAAATACGTACTCCCCCAAGCTTAGGCTTTTGGCCTAAGTTGGTCTAATACCAAGGACCGCCTAGCTGATATCCATAAGTGAAACTGGGGTTGTACTGAGATGCAGAGGCAACAGCCTCCTGAGCAGCAGCGTGTTGGCGAGCTGCTTCCATTCCCCTCTCATATTCAGTTGCTTCTTCCCTGGTGACAACATATCTTCCTTTTGCCTGATAATCAAAAAGGTAGGGAGCAGGAAGAGTAACAGGGACGACATTGCGCCTGTCATAGATTAGTTGATAATGGAGGAATTGTTCATTCCTCTCAAGAAAATGATGATCAAATGTAGCTTCTTTATCCAAATAAACAGGAGGTACAATCATATCCCCCTCTCTGGAGCTATATTAAGAAAATTAGCCACATGGGTTGCATAAATTCCTCCAAAGAAATTACCCCTTCTACTATTATTCTTCAACCTACGTGCAACTATTGCCCCCAAGTTATAACTTTTATAACCTGACACAGCACTCTTGAGGACACAAAGATCAGGGACACACATGTGACATGCCTCGTCCTTGCCGTTAATGCATCTACCAATAAAGAGAGCAAAATAATGTGTAGCAGGAGAATGAATGCTCCCTATGGTAGCTTGTGTTATGTCCCTAGATTCTCCCACAGTAATACTAGCAAGAAAATCTCTAAATTCAGATTTGCGAGGATCATTGATATTACCCCACTGCGGGAGTTTGCAGGCAGTCGTGAAATCCTCTAAATCCATGGTATAAGATGTATCATAAATATCAAACATGACACTAGGAGAATTGCACGCAGAAATATATTCGAACCTCCGCACAAAGGAATCAGTCAATTGATAATATTGAGGACACTTATCTTGTAAGAAGTCCTCCAGCTCGGCATTACGCACATACGCGTCAAATTTCTCCTTGAAGCCTGCTTCGACCATAAAATCATCGGATGGCCACTCACAAGCCCGTACATTCGCGTCCCTCGACAGTTTAACATCGTGCTCACATATAGCAATCCTTGGCCCTTTCTTTGCTGAGGAACCTCCTTGGTACATTCTTCTAAGCATATTTATTTTTCTGAAAATCTCTGAAATTTTAGTAACTTCAAAATAAAAGTGAATAAAACTAAACAAGATTGATAGCAACTACTCCTACAAGTGCCTAGAGCCTATATCATGCATTGGAATTGCTTGGGACCTCAAAAATTTGACATGCAAGCTCAAGAACATGGTCACCTAAGCAGCAAAAATTTGCAATGAATAAAGCACTAGAACAAAAACTAATTGGACCAATGGAGGATTCACATACCAAGCAACAATCTCCCAAAGCAGTTTTGTGAATGGAGCTTTGAGCTAAGAGATCAAAAATCGCAGCAAAACGAGCTAGAACTCGTGCTTGAGCTGGATGGGGATTTTTTTGGGTAGAAGATGAAGTGTGTGGGTGCTGTCATAAGTGGAGGGGAGCCACCAGGGGGGCACGAGACAGGGGGGCGCGCCCTACAGGGGGGGGGCCTCCTCTCTCGTGGCCTGGTGCTTGCCCCTCCTGCAGTGTTTTCAGTGCCTAAAATCCTCAAATATTGCAGAAAAAATCATACTAAATTTGCAGGGCATTTGGAGCACTTTTATTTTCGGACTATTTTTAATGCACGGATAATTGAAAAATGCAGAGATAATACTATTTTTGCTTTATTTATTCTAAATAACAGAAAGTAAAAAGAGGGTACATAAGGTTGTGCATTCTAGTTTCATCCATCTCGTGATCATCAAAATGAACCCGCTAACAAGGTTGATCAAGTCTTGTTAACAAACTCATTCCGAATAACACGGAACCGGAGAAATTTCAAATAACACTAAGTTACCTCAACGGGGATATGAAAATCCCCAACAATAAGAATATCATACTTTTTCTTGACAGTAGGAAGAGGAAATTCAAAACCTCCAAAAATGATAGTTGGAACTTTTTCAATAGAATTGATGCTGTGAACTTGAGATTGTTTCCTCGGAAAGTGTACCGTATGCTCATTACCATTAACATGAAAAGTGACATTGCCTTTGTTGCAATCAATAACAGCTCCTACAGTATTAAGAAAAGGTCTATCAAGGATAATAGACATACTATCGTCCTCGGGAATATCAAGAATAACAAAGTCCGTTAAGATAGTGACATTTGCAACCACAACAGGCACATCCTCACAAACACCGGCAGTATAGCAGTTGATTTATCACCATTTGCAAAGATATTTCAGTAGGTGTCAACTTATTCAATTCAAGTCTACGATATAAAGAGAGAGGCATAACACTAACACCGGCTCCAAGATCACATAAAGCGGTTCTAACATAATTTATTTTAATGGAGCATGGTATAGTTGGCACACCCGGATCTCCAAGTTTCTTTGGTACTCCACCCTTAAAAGTGTAATTAGCAAGCATGGTGGAAATTTCAGCTTCCGGTATCTTTCTTTTATTTGTAATGATATCCTTCATATACTTAGCATTAGGATTTACTTTCAACATATCAGTTAAGCGCATACGTAAGAAAATAGGTCTAATCATTTCAGCAAAGCACTCAAAATCCTCCTCATCCTTTGATTTGGATGGTTTAGGAGGAAAGGGCATGGGTTTCTGAACCCATGGCTCTCTTTCTTTACCGTGCTTCCTAGCAACAAAATCTCTCTTATCATAATGTTGATTCTTTGCTTGCGGGTTATGAAGATCAACAGCAGGTTCAATCTCTACATTGTTGTTTTTGCTAGGTTGAGCATCAACGTGAACATTATCATTAACATTATCATTAGGTTCATGTTCATCACCTGATTGAGTTTCAGCATCAAAGATAGAAATATCATTGGGATTCTCAGGTGTGTCTACAGTAGGTTCACTAGAAGCACGCAAGGTCCTAGCATCTTTCTTTTTCTTCTTTTTAGAAGAACTAGGTGCCTCTAAATTATTTCTCTGATAATCTTGCTCGATTCTCTTAGGGTGGCCTTCAGGATACAAAGGTTCCTGAGTCATTCTACCAGTTCTAGTAGCCACTCTAACAGCAAAGTCATTTTTATATTTAATTCATCAAGCAGATCATTTTGAGCTTTGAGTACTTGCTCAGCTTGAGTAGCAACCATAGAAGCATACTTGCTAACACGGTGAAGTTCATCTTTAACTGTAGCCAGATTATCGCCTACACGTCCTATCTCGAAAGCATTATTCTTTAACTCTCTACCAACATAAGCATTAAAACTTTCTTGTCTAGCCATAAAGTCATCAAATTCATCTAAGCATGGGCTATGAAATTTAGTAGAGGGTATTTCAACTTTATCATGTCTATAGAGAGAATTTACCTTTACTACCTGTGTCGGGTTATCAAGACAATGTGGTTCTTCAGGCGGTAAATTAAGACCATGTATTTCTTCAATAGGGGGTAAATTCTTAACATCTTTAGCTTTAATACCTTTTTCTTTCATTGATTTCTTTGCCTCTTGCATATCTTGAGATGAGAAATAAAACACCTCTCTTCTTGAGTGGGTTTAGGAATAGGCTCAGAATTGGCTCAACTGGTTCAGAATTACTTGAGAACTGGCTCGGGGAGAGTCCAATTATTTTCATTAGTCAATATATTATTCAATAGTATTTCAGTTTCGTCGACTGTTCTTTCCCTGAAAACACAACCAGCACAACTATCCAAGTAGTCCTTGGAATCATCGGTTAGTCCATTATAAAAGATATCAAGTATTTCATTTTTCTTAAGAGGATGATCAGGCAAAGCATTAAGTAGCCGGAGAAGCCTCCCCCAAGCTTGTGGGAGACTCTCTTCTTTAATTTGCACAAAATTATATATTTCCCACAAGGCAGCTTGTTTCTTATGAGCAGGGAAAGTAATAAATCATATCCTGGGGACTACGCACACAACCAGGAGCAAGAGAATTATACCAAGTCTTAGCATCACCCTTTAATGAGAACGAAAATATCTTAAGGATATATAAATAGCGAGACTTCTCATCATGAGTAAACAGGGTGGCTATATCATTCAACTTGGTAAGATGTGCCACAACAGTTTCAGATTCAAGGCCATAAAAAGGATCAAATTCAACTACAGTAATAATATCAGGATCTACAGAGAATTCATAATCCTTATCAGTAACACAGATAGGTGAAGTAGCAAAAGCAGGATCGGGTTTCATTCTAGCATTAAGAGACTGCTGCTTCCATTTAGCTAATAATTTCTTAAGATCATTTCTATCATTGCAAGCAAGAATTTCCATAGCAACTGCTTCATTCATAACATAACCCTTAGGAACAACAGGTAATAAATAATCATTGGGGGAACCTTCATCATCACTATCGTCAATAATATGTTCTTCAATATTTTCATTCCCCCTAACTCTAGCAAGTTGTTCATCAAGAAATTCACCTAATGGCAAAGTAGTATCACGCACAGAAGTAGTTTCATCATGCATAGCAGAAGTGCCATCATCAATAACATGCGACATATCAGAATTCATAGCAGTAGCAGGTTTAGGTGTCGCAAGCCTACTAATAACGGAAGGAGAATCTAGTGCAGAGCTAGATGGCAGTTCCTTACCTCCCCTCATAGTTGAGGGCAAAATCTTGGTTTTACCGTCTTTCAAGTTCTTCATAGTGATCAATAGATATAAATCCCAAGTGACTCAGAGAATAGAGTTATGCTCCCCGGCAACGGCGCCAGAAATTAGTCTTGATAACCCACAAGTATAGGGGATTGCGACAGCTTTCGAGGGCAGAGTATTCAACCCAAATTTATTGATTCGACACAAGGGGAGCCAAAGAATATTCTTGAGTGTTAGCAGTTGAGTTGTCAGTTCAACCACACCTGGATAACTTAGTATCTACAGCAAAGTGTTTAGTAGCAAAAGTGGTATGATAATAAAGGTAACGGTAGCAAAAGTAAAGATAAATGTTTTTGGGTTTTTGTAGTAGTTGTAACAGTAGCAACGGAAAAGTAAATAAGCGAAGAACAATATGTGAAAAGCTCGTAGGCAATGGATCAGTGATGGATAATTATGCCGGATGCGATTCCTCATGCAATAGTTATAACATAGGATGATATAGAACTAGCTCCAATTCATCAATGTAATGTATGCATGTATTCCGTAAATAGTCATACGTGCTTATGGAAAAGAACTTGCATGACAACTCTTGTCCTACCCTCCCGTTGAAGCGGGGTCCTTACGGAAACTAAGGGATATTAAGGCCTCCTTTTAATAGAGAACCGGAACAAAGCATTAGCACATAGTGAATACATGAACTCCTCAAACTACGGTCATCACTGAGAAGTATCCCGATTATTGTCACTTCGGGGTTGTCGGATCATAACACATAATAGGTGACTATAGACTTGCAAGATAGGATCAAGAACACACATATATTCATGAAAACATAATAGGTTCAGATCTGAAATCATGGCACTCGGGCCCTAGTGACAAGCATTAAGCATAGCAAAGTCATAGCAACATCAATCTCAGAACATAGTGGATACTAGGGATCAAACCCTAACAAAGCTAACTTGATTACATGGTAAATCCCATCCAACCCATCACCGTCTAGCAAGCCTACGATGGAATTACTCACGCACGGCGGTGAGCATCATGAAATTGGTGATGGAGGATGGTTGATGATGACGATGGCGTCGAATCCCCCTCTCCGGAGCCCCGAACGGACTCTAGATCAGCCCTCCCGAGACAGATTAGGGCTTGGCGGCGGCTCCGTGTCATAAAACGCGATGAAACTTTCTCCCTAATTTTTTCTCCCCGAACGTGAATATATGGAGTTGGAGTTGAGGTCAGAGGAGGTCCAGGAGGCCCATGAGATAGGAGGCCGCGCCCTAGGGGAGGGGGCGCCCCCCTGTCTCATGGACAGGCTGTGGTCCCCCTGGCATTAATTCTTTCGCCAAACATTCTTATTAATTCCAAAAGGCGCCTCCGTGGATTTCCAGGACATTCCGAGAACTTTTCTTTTCTACACATAAAACAACATCATGGTAGTTCTGCTGAAAACAGCGTCAGTCCGGGTTAGTTTCATTCAAATCATGCAAGTTAGAGTCCAAAACAAGGGCAAAAGTGTTTGGAGAAGCAGATACGTTGGAGACATATCAACTCCCCAAGCTTAAACCTTGGCTTGTCCTCAAGCAATTCAGTTGATAAACTGAAAGTGATAAAGAAAAACTTTTACAAACTTTGTTTGCTCTTGTTGTTGTAACATGAAAAGCCAGCATTCAAGTTTCAACAAATATTATGAACTAACCATACTCACAATAACACATAGGTCTCACAATTACTCATATCAATAACATAATCAGCTAGCGAGCCATAATAATAAAACTCGGATGACAACACTTTCTCAAAATAATCATAACATGATATAACAAAATGGTATCTCGCTAGCCCTTTACGAGACCATAAAACATAAATGCAGAGCACCTTTAAAGATCAAGGACTGACTAAACGTTGTAATTCATGGTAAAAGAGATCCAATCAAGTCATACCCAATATAAACCAATAGTAATGAATGCAAATGACAGTGTGCTCTCCAGCGGGTACTTTTAATAAGAAGGGTGATGACTCAACATAAAAGTAAATAGATAGGCCCTTCGGAGAGGGAAGCAGGGATTTGTAGAGGTGCCAGAGCTCAATTTTAAAATAGAGATTGAATAACATTTAGAGCGGCATACTTTTGCTGTCAATGCAACAACTATGAGATGGTTGTATCTTCCGTACTACATGCATTATAGGCAGTTCGCAAACAGAATGGTAATGGTTTATACTCCCCCAACCACCAACAAGCATCAATCCATGGCTTGCTCGAAACAATGAGTGCCTCCAAGATACAAGAGCCCTGGGGGAGTTTTGTTTAATTATTTTGATTTGCTTTGATCTTTTTGGATCATGGGACTAGGCATCCCGGTTACCGGCCCTTTCTCGTGAATGAGGAGCGGAGTCCACTCGTCGTGAGAAAAACTCACCTAGCATGGAAGATATAGGCAACCCTAGTTGAAACATGAGCCACTCGAGCATACAAAACAGAATTTCATTTGAAGGTTTAGAGTTTGGCACATACAAATTTACTTGGAACGGTAGGTAAGTACCGCATATAGGTAGGTATAGTGGACTCATATGGAACAACTTTGGGGTTTAAGGACTTTGGATGCACAAGCAGTATTCTCGCTTAGTACAAGTGAAGGCTAGCAAAAGACTGGGAAGCGACCAACTGAGAGAGCAACAACGGTCGTAAGCATGCATTAAAATTAATTCACACTGAGTACAATCTTGAGTAGGATATAATCCACCATGAACATAAATATCGTGAAGGCTATGTTGATTTGATTCAACTACATGCGTGAACATGTGCCAAGTCGAGTCACTTAATACATTCAAAGGAGGATACCATCCCATCATACCACATCATAATCATTCTAATAGCATGTTGGCACGCAAGGTAAACCATTATAACTCATAGCTAATCAAGCATGGCACAAGCAACTATAATCTCTAAATGTCATTGCAAATATGTTTACTTCATAATAGCTGACTCAGGAACAATGAACTCATCATATTTACAAAAACGAGAGAGGTCGAGTTCATACCAGCTTTTCTCATCCCAATAAGTCCATCATATATCGTCATTATTGCCTTTCACTTGCATGACCGAATGATGTGTATAATAATAAGAGTGCGCGTGCATTAGACTAAGCTGGAATCTGCAAGCATTCAACTCAAGAGAGAAGACAGAGTAATATGGGCTCTAAGTTAAATAGACAATCATGCATATAAGAACCACTAAGCATTTTCAATAAAGTCTTCTCGACCCCCAAAGGAAAGAAAAGAAAATAAAACTATTTACACGGGAAAGCTCCCAACAAGTAAAAGAAGAACAAGAAATCTTTTTGGGTTTTCATTTTAATTTCTACTACAAGCATAGAATTTAAACTAACTATTTTTTTGGTTTCTCTTAAGGTTTATCAAACACACAAGAAGAAAGCTAGAAAAATAAATTTAAACTAGCATGGATAATACAATGAAAGAGTATGAGCACCGACGACTAGTGTGTGAACATGAATGTAAAGTCGGTGAGAAACACGTACTCCCCCAAGCTTAGGCTTTTGGCCTAAGTTGGTCTAATACCAAGGACCGCCTGGCTGATATCCATAAGTGAAACTGGGTTGTCTTGAGATCAGAGGCAATGACCTCTGAGCGCAGCGTGTTGGCGAGCTGCTTCCATTCCCCTCTCATATTCAGTTGCTTCTTCCCCGGTGACAACATATCTTCCTTTTGCCTGATAATCAAAAAGGTAGGAAGAAGGAAGAGTAACAGGTACGACATTGCGCCTGTCATAGATTAGTCGATAACGGAGGAATTTTTCATTCCTCTCAAGAAAATGATGATCAAACATAGCTTCTTTATCCAAATAAACAGGAGGTACAATCTGTTGGGGAACGTTGCGGAAAATTAAAAAATTTCCTACGGTTTCACCAAGATCCATCTATGGGTTCATCTAAGCAACGAGTCATAGGAGAGAGATTGCATCTACATACCACTTGTAGATCGCGTGCGGAAGCGTTCAAGAGAACGGTGATGATGGAGTCGTACTCGCCGTGATTCAAATCACCGATGACCAAGTGCCGAACGGACAGCACCTCCGCGTTCAACACACGTACGGAGCGGATGACGTCTCCTCCTTCTTGATCCAGCAAGGGGGAAGGAGAGGTTGAGGAAGAAGACTCCAGCAGCAGCACGACGGCATGGTGGTGGTGGAGAGGCAGTACTCCGACAGGGCTTCGCAGAGCTCTTTAACAGAGGAGGAGAGGTGTTGGGGAGAGGAGGGGCTGCGCCTTGGTTGTGTCCTGCAGCCCTCCCCTCACCCCTATATTTATAGGGGAAGGGGCAAGGGGGGTCGGCCCCTCTAGATGAGATCTAGAGGGGGGCGGCGGCCAGGGAGGGGGGCTTGCCCCCCAAGCAAAGGGGGGCACCCCCACTAGGGTCCCCCCCACCCTAGGCGCATGGGCCCAAGGGGGGAGGGGCGCCCAGCCCTCCAGGGGCTGGTTCCCTACCCCTTGCGGCCCATGAGGCCCTCCGAGAGGGGTGGCCCCTCCCGGTGGACCCCCGGAACCTCTCCGGTGGCCCCGGTACAAAACCGATATGCCCCCGAAACTTTCCGGTGTCCACATGACAACTTCCCATATATAAATCTTCACCTCCGGACCATTCCGGAACTGCTCGTGACGTCCGGGATCTCATCCGGGACTCCGAACAACATTCGGTAATCACATACAAGTCTTCCTAATAACCCTAGCGTCACCGAACCTTAAGTGTCTAGACCGGGAGACATGTAGACATGACCGAGACGACTCTCCGGTCAATAACCAACAGCGGGATCTGGATACCCATGTTGGCTCCCACATGCTCCTCGATGATTTCATCGGATGAACCACGATGTCGAGGATTCAAACAACCCCGTATTCAATTCCCTTTGTCAATCGGTACGTTACTTGCCCGAGACTCGATCATCGGTATCCCAATACCTCGTTCGGTCTCGTTCACGCAAGTCACTTTACTCGCATCAGTAATGCATGATCCGTGACCAAACACTTGGTCACTTTGAGCTCATTATGATGATGCATTATCGAGTGGGCCCAGAGATACCTCTCCGTCATACGGAGTGACAAATCCGATCCACGATCCGTGTCAACCCATGAACACTTTCGGAGATACCAGTAGTGCACCTTTATAGTCACCCGCTTATGTTGTGACGTTTGGTACACCCAAAGCACTCCTACGGTATCCGGAGTTACACGATCTCATGGTCTAAGGAAAAGATACTTGACATTGGAAAAGCTCTAGCAAACGAACTACACGATCTTGTGCTATGCTTAGGATTGGGTCTTGTCCATCACATCATTCTCCTAATGATGTGATCCCGTTATCAACAACATCTAATGTCCATAGTCAGGAAACCATGACTATCTGTTGATCAACGAGCTAGTCAACTAGAGGCTCACTATGGACATGTTATGGTCTATGTATTCACACATGTATTACGATTTCCGGATAATACAATTATTGCATGAATAAAGACAATTATCATGAACAAGGAAATATAATAATAATCTTTTATTATTGCCTCTAGGGCATATTTCCAACAGTCTCCCACTTGCACTAGAGTCAATAATCTAGTTACATTGTGATGAATCGAACACCCATAGAGTTCTGGTGTTGATCATGTTTTGCTCACGAGAGAGGTTTAGTCAACGGATCTGCGACATTCAGATCCGTTTGTACTTTGCAAATATCTATGTCTCCATCTTGAACATTTTCATGGATGGAGTTGAAACGACGCTTGATGTGCCTGGTCTTCTTGTGAAACACAGGCTCCTTGGCAAGGGCAATAGCTCCAAAGTTGTCACAGAAGAGTTTGATCGGCCCGACGCATTGGGTATGACTCCTAGGTTGGTGATGAACTCCTTCACCCAAATTGCTTCATGCGCTGCCTCCGAGGCTACCATGTACTCCGCTTCACATGTAGATCCCGCCACGACGCTTCGCTTGCATTTGCACCGCTCTCGCTCCACCATTCAACATATACATGTATCCGGTTTGTGACTTAGAGTCATCCAGATCTGTGTCGAAGCTAGTGTCGATGTAACCCTTTATGACGAGCTCTTCGTCACCTCCATAAACGAGAAACATGTCCTTTGTCCTTTTCAGGTACTTCAGGATATTCTTGACCGTTGTCCAGTGTTCCTTGTCGGGATTACTTTGGTACCTTCCTACCAAACTTACGACAAGGTTTACATCAGGTCTAGTACACAGCATGTCATACATAATAGATCCTATGGCTGAAGCATAGGGGATGACACTCATCTCTTCTTTATGTTTTGCCGTGGTGGGGCTTTGAGCCGAGCTCAATCTCACACCTTGCAATACAGGCAAGAACCCTTTCTTGGACTGATCCATTTTGAACTTCTTCAAAATCTTATCAAGGTATGTGCTTTGTGAAATACCTATGAGGCGTCTCGATCTATCCCTATAGATCTTGATGCCTAATATGTAAGCAGTTTCTCCAAGGTCCTTCATTGAAAAACACTTGTTCAAGTAGGCCTTAATGCTGTCCAAGAGTTCTATATCATTTCCCATCAAAAGTATGTCATCTACATATAATATGAGAAATGCTACAGAGCTCCCACTCACTTTCTTGTAAACGCAGGCTTCTCCATAAGTCTGCATAAACCCAAACGCTTTGATCATCTCATCAAAGCGAATGTTCCAACTCCGAGATGCTTGCACCAGCCCATAAATGGATCGCTAGAGCTTGCATACTTTGTTAGCATTATTAGGATTAACAAAACCTTCCGGCTGCATCATATACAGTTCTTCCTTAAGATGTCCGTTAAGGAATGCCGTTTTGACGTCCATCTGCCATATCTCATAATCATAGTATGCGGCAATTGCTAACATGATTCAGACGGACTTCAGCTTCGCTACGGGAGAGAATGTCTCATCATAGTCAACCCCTTGAACTTGTCGATAACCCTTAGCGACAATTCGAGCTTTATAGATGGTAACATTAACATCCGCGTCCGTCTTCTTCTTAAAGATCCATTTGTTTTCTATCGCTCGGCGATCATCGGGCAAGTCTGTCAAAGTCCACACTTTGTTTTCATACATGGATTCTATCTCGGATTTCATGGCTTCAAGCCATTTGTTGGAATCTGGGCCCGCCATCGCTTCTTCATAGTTCAAGGTTCACCGTTGTCTAACAACATGATTTCCGGAGACGGGGTTGTCGTACCACTGCAGTGCGGAACGTGTCCTTGTGGACCTCTGAAGTTCAAGAGCAACAATCCGAAGTACCTTGATCATCATCATTATTTTCCTCTCCGATCGGTGTAGGCATCACAGAACATTTTCCCGAGCTGCACTACTTTCTGTTCAAGAGGTAGTACTTCATCGAGTTCTACTTTCCTCCCACTTACTTCTTTCGAGAGAAACTCCTTTTCCAGAAAGGATCCATTCTTGGCAACAAAGATCTTGCCCTTGGATCTTAAGTAGAAGGTATACCCAATGGTTTCTTTAGGGTATCCTATGAAGACGCATTTTTCCGACTTGGGTTTGAGCTTTTCAGGTTGAAGTTTCTTGACATAAGCATCGCATCCCCAAACTTTTAGAAACGACAGCTTAGGTTTCTTCCCAAACCATAATTCATACGGTGTCGTCTCAACGGATTTAGACGGTGCCCTATTTAAAGTGAATGTAGCTGTCTCTAGAGCGTATCCCCAAAATGATAGTAGTAAATCGGTAAGAGACATCATAGACCGCACCATATCCAATAGAGTGCGATTACGACGTTCGGACACACCGTTACGCTGAGGTGTTCCAGGCGGCGTGAGTTGTGAAACGATTCCACATTTCCTTAAGTGAGTACCAAATTCGTGACTTAAATATTCTCCTCCACGATCTGATCATAGGAACTTTATCTTTCGGTCACGTTGATTCTCTACCTCATTCTGAAATTCCTTGAACTTTTCAAAGGTCTCAGACTTGTGTTTCATTAAGTAGACATACCCATATCTACTCAAGTCATCAGTGAGAGTGAGAACATAATGATATCCTCCGCGAGCCTCAACGCTCATTGGACCGCACACATCGGTATGTATGATTTCCAATAAGTTGGTTGCTCGCTCCATTGTTCCGGAGAACGGAGTCTTGGTCATCTTGCCCATGAGGAATGGCTCGCATGTGTGAAACGATTCATAATCTAGAGACTCTAAAAGTCCATCAGCATGGAGCTTCTTCATGCGCTTGACACCAATGTGACCAAGGCAGCAGTGCCACAAGTATGTGGGACTATCGTTATCAACTTTACATCTTTTGGTATTCACACTATGAATATGTGTAATATTACGTTCGAGATTCATCAAGAATAAACCATTTACCATCGGGGCATGACCATAAAACATATCTCTCATATAAATAGAACAACCAATATTCTCGGATTTAAACGAGTAGCCATCTCGTATCAAACGAGATCCAGATACAATGTTCATGCTCAAACTTGGCACTAAATAACAATTATTAAGGTTTAAAACTAATCCCGTAGATAAATGTAGAGGTAGCGTGCCGACGGCGATCACATCGACCTTGGAACCATTCCCGACGCGCATCGTCACCTCGTCCTTCGCCAGTCTCCGCTTATTCTGCAGCTCCTGCTGTGAGTTACAAATATGAGCAATGGCACCGGTATCAAATACCGTGAGTTACTACAGTCTTGGTAAGGTACACATGAATTACATGTATATCAAATATACCTTTAGTGTTGCCGTCCTTCTTGTCGCTAAGTATTTGGGGCAGTTCCGCTTCGATGATCCTTCCTTTGCAATAAAAGCACTCGATCTCGTGCTTGGGTCCATTGCTTGACTTCTTCACGGCAATCGGCTTACGGTAGCGCTGCAACTTCCTTGCCGTCCTTCTTGAAGTTCTTCTTACTCTTGCCCTTCTTGAACTTGGTGGTTTTATTGACCATCAACACTTGATGTTCTTTCTTGATTTCAACCTCTGCGACTTCAAAGATTGAAAATACTTCAGAATGGTCTTCACCATGCCCTGCATATTGTAGTTCATCACAAAGCTCTTGTAGCTTGGTGGGAGCGATCAAGGATTCTGTCAATGACCGCCTCGTCCGGAGGTTGATGTCCACTTGGGACAAAGCGGTTGTGCAACCTGACATTTTGAGTATGTGCTCACCGATGTAACTATTTTCCTTCATCTTAAAACTATAGAACTTGTCGGAGACTTCATATCTCTCGACCGGGCATGAGCTTGGAAAACTAGTTTCAGCTCTTGAACATCTCATATGCTCCGTGTTGCTCAAAACGCTTTTGGAGCCCCGGTTCTAAGTCAGTAAAGCATGCCGCCTTGAACGAGGGAGTAATCATCGGTACGAGACCGCCAAGCGTTCATAACGTCTTGGTTCTCAGGACGGTGCATCACCTAGCGGTCCTTCTAGGACATATTGTTTCTGGAAGCTATGAGGATGATCCTCAGGTTCCGGACCTAGTCCGTATAGTTGCTGCCATCATCTTTCAGCTTGGTTTTCTCTAGGAATGCGTTGAAGTTCATGTTGACATGAGCGACGGCCATTTGATCTACAAGACATATTTGCAAAGGTTTTAGACTAAGTTCATGATAATTAAGTTCATCTAATCAAATTATTATAATGAACTCCCACTCAGATTTGACATCCCTCTAGTCATCTAAGTGTTACACGATCCGAGTCGACTAGGCCGTGTCCGATCATCACGTGAGACGGACTAGTCACCGTCGGTGAACATCTCCATGTTGATCGTATCTTCCATACGACCCGTGTTCGACCTTTCGGCCTCTGTGTTCCGAGGCCATGTCTGTACATGCTAGGCTCGTCAAGTTAACCCTAAGTGTTTTTGCATGTGTAAAACTATCTTACACTCGTTGTATGTGAACATAAGAATCTATCACACCCGATCATCACGTGGTGCTTCGAAACGACGAACTTTAGCAACGGCGCACAGTTAGGGGAGAACACTTCTTGAAATTATTATAAGGGATCATCTTATTTACTACTGTCGTTCTAAGTAAACAAGATGCATAAACATAATAAACATCACATGCAATTATATAGTAGTGACATGATGTGGCCAATATCATATAGCTCCTTTGATCTCCATCTTCGGGGCTCCATGATCATCTTTGTCACCGGCATGACACCATGATCTCTATCATCATGATCTCCATCATCGTGTCTTCATGAAGTTGTCACGCCAACGACTACTTCTACTTCTATGGCTAACGTGTTTAGCAATAAAGTAAAGTAATTTACATGGCGTTCTTCAATGGCACGCAGGTCATACAAAAATAAAGACAACTCCTATGGCTCCTGCCGGTTGTCATACTCATCGACATGCAATTCGTGATTCCTATTACAAGAACATGATCTCATACATCACATATATATCATTCATCATTCATCACAACTTTGGCCATATCACATCACAAGACACTTGCTGCAAAAACAAGTTAGACGTCCTCTAATTGTTGTTGCAAGTTTTACGTGGCTTCTATAGGTGATCTAGCAAGAACGTTTTCTTACCTACGTTAAAGCCACAACGTGATTTTGTCAACTTCTATTTACCCTTCATAAGGACCCTTTGC
Source organism: Aegilops speltoides (assembly GCA_021437245.1). Classification (NCBI taxonomy): domain Eukaryota; kingdom Viridiplantae; phylum Streptophyta; class Magnoliopsida; order Poales; family Poaceae; genus Aegilops; species Aegilops speltoides. The sequence goes on along the minus strand of CM038145.1, from coordinate 82,665,057 downwards.
ATTGAATCCGCTCCAACTAAAGTAGGAGAGACAGACACCCGCCAGCCACCTTATGCAACTAGTGCATGTTAGTCGGTGGAACCGGTCTCACGTAAGCGTACGTGTAAGGTTGGTTCGGGCCGCTTCATCCCACAATACCGCTGAAGCAAGATAAGACTAGTAGCGGCAAGCAAGTTGACAAGATCTACGCCCACAACAAAATTGTGTTCTACTCGTGCAATAGAGAACTACGCATAGACCTAGCTCTGATGCCACTGTTGGGGAACGTTGCAGAAAATTGAAAATTTTCCTACGGTTTCACCAAGATCCATCTATGAGTTCATCTAAGCAACGAGTCATGGGAGAGAGATTGCATCTACATACCACTTGTAGATAGCGTGCGGAAGCGTTCAAGAGAACGGTGATGATGGAGTCGTACTCGCCGTGATTCAAATCACCGATGACCAAGTGCCAAACGGACAACACCTCCGCGTTCAACACACGTACGGAGCGGATGACGTCTCCTCCTTCTTGATCCAGCAAGGGGGAAGGAGAGGTTGAGGAAGAAGACTCCAGCAGCAGCACGACGGCATGGTGGTGGTGGAGAGGTAGTACTCCGACAGGGCTTCGCCGAGCTCTTTAACGGAGGAGGAGAGGTGTTGGGGAGGGGAGGGGCTGCGCCTTTGTTGTGTCCTCCAGCCCTCCCCTCACCCCCTCTATTTATAGGGGAAGGGGCAAGGGGGCCCGGCCCCTCTAGATGAGATCTAGAGGGGGGGCGGCGGCCAGGGAGGGGGGCTTGCCCCCCAAGCAAAGGGGGGCGCCCCCACTAGGGTTCCCCCCAACCCTAGGCGCATGGGCCCAAGGGGGGGCGCCAGCCCTCCAGGGCTGGTTCCCTGCCTTGCGCCCATGAGGCCCTCCGAGAGGGGTGGCCCCTCTGGTGGACCCGGAACCTCTGCGGTGGCCCCAGACAATACCGATATGCCCCGAAACTTTCCGGTGTCCGCATGACAACTTCCCATATATAAATCTTCACCTCCGGACCATTCGGAACTCCTCGTGGCGTCCGGGATCTCATTCGGGACTCAATAACATTCGTAATCACATACAAGTCTTCCTAATAACCCTAGCGCCACCGAACCTTAAGTGTGTAGACCCTACGGTTCGGAGACATGCGAACATGACCGAGACGACTCTCCGTCAATAACCAACAGCGGGATCTGGATACCCATGTTGGCTCCCACATGCTCCTCGATGATTTCATCAGATGAACCATGATGTTGAGGATTCAAACAACCCCGTATTCAATTCCCTTTGTCAATCGGTACGTTACTTGCCCGAGACTCGATCGTCGGTATCCCAATACCTCGTTCGGTCTAGTTATCGCAAGTCACTTTACTCATCAGTAATGCATGATCCCGTGACCAAACACTTGGTCACTTTGAGCTCATTATGATGATGCATTACCGAGTGGGCCCAGAGATACCTCTCCGTCATACGGAGTGACAAATCCCAGTCTCGATCCGTGTCAACCCAACAGACACTTTCGGAGATACCTGTAGTGCACCTTTGTAGTGCACCTTTATACGGTATCCGGGAGTTACACGATCTCATGGTCTAAGGAAAAGATACTTGACATTGGAAAAGCTCTAGCAAACGAACTACACGATCTTGTGCTATGCTTAGGATTGGGTCTTGTCCATCACATCATTCTCCTAATGATGTGATCCCGTTATCAACGACATCTAATGTCCATAATCAGGAAACCATGACTATCTGTTGATCAACGAGCTACTCAACTATAGGCTCACTAGGGACATGTTATGGTCTATGTATTCACACGTGTATTACCATTTCCGGATAATACAGTTATAGCATGAATAAAGACAATTATCATGAACAAGGAAATATAATAATAATCTTTTATTATTGCCTCTAGGGCATATTTCCAACACAATCATATCCCCCTCTCGTGGAGCTATATTAAGAAAATTAGCCACACGGGTTGCATAAATTCCTCCAAAGAAATTACCCCTTCTACTATTATTCTTCAACCTACGTGCAACTATTGCCCCCAAGTTATAACTTTTATAACCTGACACAACACTCTCGAGGACACAAAGATCAGGGACACACATGTGACATGCCTCGTCCTTGCCGTTAGTGCATCTACCAATAAAGAGAGCAAAATAATGTATAGCAGGAAAATGAATGCTCCCTATGGTATCTTGTGTTATGTCCCTAGATTCTCCCACAGTAATACTAGCAAGAAAATCTCTAAATTCAGATTTGTGAGGATCATTGATATTACCCCATCAAGGAGTTTGCAAGCAGTCGTGAAATCCTCTAAATCCATGGTATAAGATGTATCATAATTATCAAACATGACACTAGGAGAATTACGCGCAGAAATATATTCGAACCTCCGCACAAAGGAATCAGTCAATTGATAATATTGAGGACACTTATCTTGTAAGAAGTCCTCCAGCTCGGCATTACGCACATAGGCTGTGTAGGTAGTGGATTTGTAGATAAAAAGAGAAGTGTCGCATTTAGAGGCAGCGAAGCCAATGGATGAGGCATAAGTGGCAAAGCGAGTGAACCAGGCACGAGGGGCTTGCTTAAGTCCATAAAGCGATTTCTTAAGAAGACAAACGTGCAAGGGGGTGGCCGGATCTTCAAATCCGAGGGGCTGCTGACAGTAAACTGTCTCGGTAAGGTTGTCATGGAGGAAAGCGTTCTTAACGTCCAACTGGTGAATAGGCCACGAGTGAGAAGTAGCGAGGGAGAAAACGACACGAATGGTGCTCGGCTTAACGACTGGAGAGAAGGTCTCATCGCCTTCGGTTTGAGAAAACCCGTGGACAACTGATAACCCACAAGTATAGGGGATCGCGACAGCTTTCGAGGGTAGAGTATTCAACCCAAATTTATTGATTCGACACAAGGGGAGCCAAAGAATATTCTTGAGTATTAGCAGTTGAGTTGTCAGTTCAACCACACCTGGATAACTTAGTATCTGCAGCAAAGTGTTTAGTAGCAAAAGTGGTATGATAATAAAGGTAACGGTAGCAAAAGTAAAGATAAATGTTTTGGGGTTTTTGTAGTAGTTGTAACAGTAGCAACGGAAAAGTAAATAAGCGAAGAACAATATGTGAATAGTTCGTAGGCAATGGATCAGTGATGGATAATTATGCCGGATGCGATTCCTCATGCAATAGTTATAACATAGGGTGATATAGAACTAGCTCCAATTCATCAATGTAATGTAGGCATGTATTCCATAAATAGTCATACGTGCTTATGGAAAAGAACTTGCATGACAACTCTTGTCCTACCCTCCCGTTGAAGCGGGGTCCTTACGGAAACTAAGGGATATTAAGGCCTCCTTTTAATAGAAAACCGGAACAAAGCATTAGCACATAGAGAATACATGAACTCCTCAAACTACGGTCATCACCGAGAAGTATCCCGATTATTGTCACTTCGGGGTTGTCGGATCATAACACATAATAGGTGACTATAGACTTGCAAGATAGGATCAAGAACACACATATATTCATGAAAACATAATAGGCTCAGATCTGAAATCATGGCACTCGGGCCCTAGTGACAAGCATTAAGCATAGAAAAGTCATAGCAACATCAATCTCAGAACATAGTGGATACTAGGGATCAAACCCTAACAAAACTAACTTGATTACATGGTAAATCTCATCCAACCCATCACCGTCCAGCAAGCCTACGATGGAATTACTCACGCACGGCGGTGAGCATAATGAAATTTGTGATGGAGGATGGTTGATGATGACAACGACGATGAATCCCCCTCTCCGGAGCCCCGAACGGACTCCAGATCAGCCCTCCCGAGAGAGATTAGGGCTTGGCGGTGGCTCCGTGTCGTAAAACGCGATGAAACTTTCTCCCTGATTTTTTTCTCCCCAAACGTGAATATATGGAGTTGGAGTTGAGGTCGGAGGAGGTCCAGGGGGCCCACGAGATAGGAGGCCGCACCCTAGGCGGGCGCCCCCTGTCTCGTGGACAGGCTGTGGGCCCCCTGGCATTAATTCTTTCACCAAAAATTCTTATTAATTCCAAAAAGTGCCTCTGTGGATTTCCAGGACATTCCGAGAACTTTTCTTTTCTACACATAAAACAACATCATGGTAGTTCTGCTGAAAACAGCATCAGTCCGGGTTAGTTTCATTCAAATCATGCAAGTTAGAGTCCAAAACAAGGGTAAAAGTGTTTGGAAAAGTAGATACGTTGGACGTATCAACAACCCAGCGCGCCTTGTAGCGAGCGAGGGATCCGTCAGAGTTATACTTATGCCCGAAAAACCACTTCCCACTAATGACCGGAGCCGTGGTGGGGCGAGGAACAAGTGACCAGGTCTCGTTCTGAAGAAGGGCTCGGTACTCATCACCCATGGCTCTAGCCCAGCGTGGGTCAGCCAGGGCTGCTCGGTAGGTGCGAGGAAGCGGCGAAGCCCCCTGGAGATCGGCGAGAAGATTGAGTCGACAAGAGGGCATGTGGAAACCTGTTTTGGCCTGAGTGCGCATGGTGTGAGGGTTAGCGGGAGGTGTCGGTGTCAAAACCGGCGGATCTTGGGTAGGGGTCCCGAACTATGCGTCTAAGGCTAATGGTAACAGGAGGCAGGGGACACGATGTTTTACCCAGGTTCGGGCCCTCTCGATGGAGGTAATACCCTACTTCCTACTTGATTGATCTTGATGATATGAGTATTACAAGAGTTGACCTACCACGAGATCGTAGAGGCTAAACCCTAGAAGCTAGCCTATGATTATGATTGTTGTTGTCCTACGGACTAAACCCTCCGGTTTATATAGACACCGGAGGGGGCTAGAGTTACACAGAGTCGGTTATAGAGAAGGAAATTTACATATTCGAATATCCAAGCTTGCCTTCCACGCAAAGGAGAGTCCCATCCAGACACAGGACGAAGTTTTCAATCTTGTATCTTCATAGTCCAACAGTCCGGCCAAAGTATATAGTCCGGTTGTCCGAGGACCCCTTAATCCAGGGCTTCCTCAGTAGCCCCTGAACCAGGCTTCAATGACGATGAGTCCGGCGCGCAAATTGTCTTCGGCATTGCAAGGCGGGTTCCTTCTCCGAATACTTCGTTAAAGATTTAGAACACAAGGATCGTGTCCGGCTCTGCAAAACAAATTCCACATACCACCGTAGAGAGTATAATATTCCACAAATCTAATCTGCTGACAGCTTTTTATAGCATGATGTCACGCCATGGCCCGGTCATTATTCGAACCGTTTTCATAACCTGCCGATGCACATATCACGAGGCGGTTTTATCAGCACCTCTTGTCGAAGCATAGATCGTGCCCCCCCCATTGCGGGATTCTCATTAATACGGGTGCGGGTAACCCAACCGTGCCATCAATCGTGGCGCTTGGGGGAATAAGCGTTTTTAGCGGGCAAGTGGGGAGGCGCAGGATCTTTGCTGCCTTTATAAGGGGATAAGAACCTTCCCTTTCACCCACGCCCTTCTCTACCCATCCATTCCTTTCCGCTCGAGCCCTAGTGCCGAAGCGCTCCGCTTCTCCGCCCAAAAAGGCTTCCTGAAGATGTCTGGACCTGGAGCAGGAGGCGAGTGGATGGCCTCTACCGTCCGGGAGAAGGATATCAAAAAGCTTCGGGGGGCCGGGTATCTGGCCAAGAGAATTAGCCACCGTCTTCTGACAGCGGGACATATCGTCCCCACCCCGGAACCCCACGAGAGGGTGGTATTTCTCCCTCATTTTGTCCGCGGGCTAGGGTTTCCCCTCCACCCATTTGTTTGCGGCATCATGTACTATTACGGGATTGATTTCCATGATCTATCACCAAATTCCGTCCTCAACATCTCGACATTCATAGTCGTGTGCGAGGCCTTTCTCCGCGTCCCGCCGCACTTCGGCTTATGGCTAAAGGTTTTTAATGTAAAGCCCAAGGTAGTGAGTGGCGAGCATGCCGAATGCGGAGGCGCCATGGTGAGCAAGATGCCCAATGTTACATGGCCGACAGGGACTTTCAACAATTCTGTCAAGGAGTGGCAGCAGCAGTGGTTCTATATCACTGAGCCGCGTGGTAAGGAGTGGACCGCCGCTCCGTAGTTCAGGCCTGTCGCCCCCCTGCGACTTACGTCCTGGCACAAGAAGGGCCTGAACTGGGCTTCATCTGACGAGCTATTAGAGCTCCATACGTGCGTTTAAGACATGGAAGACAAGAGCGTCAAGCTCGTCAATGTAGTCCAGGTGATGTTGGTTCGCTGGATTCTACCATGTCAACACCGAGCTTGCAATCTATGGGAGTTCGACCCGGCCAAGCACCAGACCCTGCTAGAGCTCTTTGGCTCTACGCACAAGGACATCTGTAAGGTGTTTTTCAAGTCCGGCAAACCGTGTCCGGACTCCACCGAGGACCGTGGGTACCAACTGTCCCGCCCCGCAAGTCCGGTAAGCAACTGGATGTTTGACAACTCATGTGTTCTATCTGTACATCCTCAGGAAAATACTTAACGTGTTTCCTATCATTTTCCTAGGGCTGGGCGAAGAAGGCGGGGCGGATCTACTGTCCAGCCCCACTGCCAGAAGAACCGTCCAGCCCACTTCTGATGAAGATGCCGGTCCCGGCGCCATATGAGGCGCTGAAGAAGAAGACCGACAAGGAGGCCAAGAAGACCAGGGCGGCCTCCGTCGCCGTGGTGCCCCGGACACAAAATCCAAAGACTCCAATGCCCATTCTTCCTCTGAAGAGGACGGGAAGGAGGAGGACGAATCCCCCACAGGGAGAAAGAAGAAAAGAACGGCCTCCAACTCCTTGGAATCCGATTCACCTAAGAGGGGAAAAACTCCTCTTCAAGAGGAGTCTACTGGCGCCACCGATAGCAGCCCGGAGTGGGATCCCAGGGCCGAGCCAGTGGTGAACTCGTAAGTATAAAATCCGAACACACTCATGCGTCTAGACTTGTCATGGCATCACATTCTAATCTGAGCCGTGCTTTTCTTTTTTAAGTCTGGCGAAGCCCCGCGCCGAACAATGCTCATCATAAGATCTGCTGGGTTCGGACGCTATGGCGAGCGGGACATGATGACCCGCAAGTATATGGGATATTTGTAGCCTCTTTCGATAAGTAAGAGTGCCGAACCCAACAAGGAGCTAAAGGTAGAACAAATACTCTCTCAAGTCCTATCGGCCACGGATATGACTCTACGCACGCTTGACGTTCGCTTTACGTAGAACAAGTATGAAACTAGAGGTACTTTGTAGGTGTGATAGGATAGGTTTGCTATATAATAAGGAACACGTAAATAAAAATTAGGGGCCATTTAGATAAAGATGCAATAAAGTAAATATAGCGGAAAAGTGGTGGTAGGAGTTGTGAAATTGTCCCTAAGCAATTGACTACGTTACTAGACCGGTAATCACTATTGCAATTCTATTTGAGGGAGAGGCATAAGCTAACATACTTTCTCTACTTGGATCATACGCACTTATGATTGGAACTCTAGCAAGCATCCGCAAATACTAAAGATTCATTAAGGTAAAACCCAACCATAGCATTAAAGTATCAAGTCCCCTTTATCCCATACGCAAACAACCTACTTACTCGGGTTTGTGCTTCTATCACTCACGCCACCCACCATAAGAAAATCATAAACATATTGCAAACCCTACAGCGGGAATCCCTCACGCTTCCGCGACACGGAGGGCACAATAGGACAACACCAATAATAAAACATGCAACTCAAACCAATCATAGCAATTCATCAATCACCGATAGGACAACGAAAATCTACTCAGACATCATAGGATGGCAACACATCATTGGAAAATAATATGAAGCATAAAGCACCATGTTCAAGTAGAGGGTAGAGCGGGTTGCGGGAGATCGGACCACTGTAGATAGAAGGGGGAAGGTGATGGAGATGTTGGTGAAGATGGCGGAGGTGTTGGTGAAGATCACGGTGATGATGATGGCCCCCGGCGGCGTTCTGGCGCCACCGGAAGCAAGGGGGAGAGAGCCCCCCTTCTTCTTCTTCTTCCTTGACCTTCTCCCTAGATGGGAGAAGGGTTTCCCCTCTGGTCCTTGGCTCCCACGGGCGTGGAGGGGCGAAAGCCCCTCCGAGATTGGATCTATCTCTCTGTTTACGCGTTCTCGATTCTACCCCTTCATCGTTTCTTTAATATCCGGAGATCCGTAACTCCGATTGGGGTGAATCTTTCGCCCAGATCTTTCTCATAAAATTAGCTTTCTTGCACAAAAAGAAGAGCGTCAACTGCCCTACAGGTGGCCCACAAGAGCCCAGGCCGCGCCGGGGGGGGGGGAGGGCGTGCCCCCCTGTCTCGTGGCCACCCCGGACACCGTTTCGTGTTGATTTTACTTCCCAAAAATCATAAATATTCCAAAAAAGATCTCCGTCCATTTTTATCCCGTTTGGACTCCATTTTATACTGGGTTTCTGCGAAACAAAAAACATGCAACAGACAGGAACCGTCACTGGTCACTGGATCAATATGTTAGTCCCAAAAAATAGTATAAAAAGTTGCCAAAAGTTTATAAAAGTTGAATAATATTGGCATGGAACAATCAAAAAATATAGATACGACGGAGACGTATCAGGACACCCCCAAAGGCCTCCTCCTTCAAACGTAGGAATGAAACCGAGGTTTCATCCCAGAAGGACCCAGGCCACGGAGGAGGGGAGAAGGTCGCAAAGGCGGCGCCAGGAGGCCATACTTCTGGGGCCGGTCACACGGGAGAGAAAGCTCCCGTGGGTGTCGACGGCGGGGGTCATCTTGAATCCGGACCCAAGCCGGACACGATTCTGGAGACCCATAAGGTCCCCGAGTCGAGACGATGCCTTCGCCAACCGGAGGAGGTATGCGATCCACCGCCGCCTCTGTCCAACCGTAGGTGCGGATACTTTATTGGCGGCGCCAAGGGTGCCTCCATCGTTGATGAACACCGTGCCCTCATGGGTGCGGTGATTGAGAAGATTCATCCGACCGAGAGTGAGCGAATCTATCTCAGACCTCATAAGAGGCTTTGAGGTATGTTTTATGAGTTTTTGGGAGAGTGTCATGACATAGATAGTAGCCCCTGATACACTGTTCGGTGAAAGAAAGAACCAGACAAAGGATCAAATTCATGTTCGTAGGAGACTCACTTGATGACATTTATCACTCTTTTTAACTAGCAGGCATCTGTAGTGACTGCCGCCTCTCAAGCCGTGGAAGTATCTGGACTGAGGCGTAGGCTGGAGCGGGCCGAAGGAGAACTTGGCCAAGTGAAGAGGCAGGTGGAGGATAATCAAGGTATGTAGAAACCTTGTTTATGTAGCACAAATGAATAAGTGTACATGATGGAAATATTGTTATAATGTGATCTAGGAGCGACGACCGAAATTGAGGCTCTCAGGAGGGCTGTGGCCGAAGCCGAGAAGAAGGCAGCCGCAGAGCAGGATCTTTGTGAGAAACACAAGGCTAGAGTTATTGAGGCAGAGCGAGAGCTTCAAGAGGCCGTGCAAAAATGTGAGACCTTGGAGCAGAGTTTAGCAGGGAAACAAACTGAACTCTCCCAGGCTCGCCAAGCCGCAGGTGATGCCCGGGCGGAAGCCCAAGGTGCCCTGAAGGAAATCTAGGAGGCGAGGAAGATTGCGGATAGTAAGTCTTTTTCTGTACAAAGCAAGTATTGGAGATGAGAAAATCAAATTTGACAACTTGAGTTTTGATGTATAGTATTTGTGGAGCTGCCGCGCAGCATATCTGATGTCGCCCAATTTTACCGAGCCGAAGGGGGGAATACTGCGGGTAAGCTCTTCTGGATGCAGTATCTAGCGCCAAATTATCCGGTGCCTTTCTCCGATCAGTTGAAGCGGCTGGTCGAGCTGCATAAGGCGGTCGAGTTAGCCATGAAGGATTTAATTATCCGGCTGTGGCCTGCTGAGCTGGTTCCAAGCAACTACTTTGGGCTCGTGAAGCGGCTTGTAAGTGCCTGCCCTCAACTCGAAGTCATCAAGCGGTCGGTCTGCATAGAAGGTGCACGAATGGCCTTCGCCCGTGCCAAGGTGCATTGGGGGAAGATGGATGCAGAAAAGCTGATGACCGAGGGACCGCCGGAGGGGAAGGAGCACTGCAAGCCCAAACTGTATTATGAAGGTGTCTTGAAAGGAGCCCGCCTTGCGGCAGAGAAATGCACCAAGGACATTACATTTCAATAAATACGGTCATGTTCGTCCTTTGTAATATTTGAACAAGAGCATTCTTATCATCTATTTCTTGTTGTTTGAAAGTTTTTCCCTAGTCGTCGGCTTCCGCCCCCACATAGTGAGTACGGGAGTGTTCAGGATAAACCTGAGCACTCTTTACCCCAATTTTGGGTCCCTAAAGGAGGTGCTCAGCACAGCGAACCAGGCAATCAGACTATAGGGCTTTATCGCTCTCACTTAGACATAGGAGTTGTTACGAGGAAGGTAGGCACAACCCCTGGTGTTCGGAAGACCGCACTAGGGGCTCTATAAGCACCTGGTCAAAAAAGGCTGATCCGTCGCACGCTGCATTGGTTATAGCATTATGCGGAAGGAATCCTTAAAGATTTTAGAACCTCTCGAACAGCTGACCAGCTCTCGCTGCATCATGACAGTCAGTTTTCAGCTTTCTCTACTGAGGTGCTCGTCCGGAAGAACCGGGACACAATCGCAGTAGTTATCCCAGTGCTACCTTAGCCGATGTAGCGCGTAAGGTACCAAAACATAGGAGCTGGGCAAACCCAACTATTGACCCAAGACATGATTCGGAGTTGATGCATATAATGTTATAGGTTCGGGGTGCCGGACTACCGTGAAGGTGTTCGGACTTCTTTGTCGTAGTATGGGCGTGACGAAGCCCCTGGCATATTAAGGCATATCGCGATAAGCAGGCGCCTTTTAACAAAAGAGTTTTAAATAAGAAATAGCAGTAGGTGAGCATCACATAAATCCACATGTTGTATTTAAGTAATACTCAACGCATATGAGTACAGATGATGTGATAAAAACAAATATGATTGCGGAACGTGCTGATACCGGGCATGAGGAAGTTGTGTTCGGATCCGGGGTGTAGTCGGATGATTATAGGGGAATATCTAGAGATTCCCTGACACCCTCGAACTGTTCCCACGCCATCCATCATAGCCTATGTAAAGGTGAACCTGTAAAGAAAACATAAGAAATGGTGTTGCGCCACCTGGCGGTTGAGCCGCAGTATGTGGCTTGTATTATCCTTTTCTGGAGTGTTTTTAATTAATCTCCGGGCAGGCCGGGCTATCCTGCCACACAGTAGTTCGGACTCCTTTGATGGTGTCCGGAAGCTTGGTCTTTGACTCGAGGTTCGACTGTAAGGTGTCGTCCGTTGTTCTTATTGTTAAAGCAGTGGTAGACTCTTCGGCCGTGAAGGGGAGTTTGGACCTGCCATTAACCGTGATGACGCCGTGTGGACCGGGCATCTTTAATTTATGGTAGGCATAATGTGGTACCACGTTGAACCGAGCGAATGCGGTTCGTTCGAGCAGTGCCTGATGGTCACTGCGAAAGGGGACGATGTCGAAGACTAAGTCTTCGGTACGGTGATTGTCCGGAGATCCGAAGACCACTTCGAGTGTGATTGAGCCCGTCAATGTGCCTCTACACCGGTATGATACCTTTAAAGGTGGTTTTGTGGGCTTGATCCTTGAGGGGTTGATGCCCATTTTGCGCACTGTATCCTGGTAAAGGAGGTTCAGGCTGCTGCCTCCGTCCATGAGGACTCGTGTGAGATGGAATCCGTCGATGATGGGGTTGAGGACTAATGCGGCCGAACCGCTATGACGGATACTGGTAAGATGGTCCCTGCGATCGAAAGTGATCGGGCAAGAGGACCATGGGTTGAACTTTGGGTCGATTGTATAGACCTCCCTGAGTGCACGTTTCCACTTGGGAATGTGGGTTGCGTATATCATATTCACCATTTTCACCTGGGGAGGGAATTTCATCTGTCCTCCTGTATTCGGTGATCGGGGCTCTTCGTCGTCGTCGTCACTTTGAGACCCCTTCCCCTTGTTTTCGGCGTTTGACCTGCCGGTTTGTCTGAAGACCCAACATTCTCTATTGGTGTGGTTGGCTGGTTTTCCAGGGGTGCCATGAATTTGGCATGGACGGTCGAGTATGCGGTCAAAACTAGACAGGCCTGAATTGTTTTTGTTGAATGGTTTCTTCCACTGACCAGACTTGGAGCCGCTGAATCCGGCATTGACTGACGTGTCTTCGGGATTATCACCGTTTTTGCGACGCTTATGTTTGTTGCGCCGTGGTTTGTCATTGCTATCCTTGGCTTTTGATGTGCCGGGATTGCTTGCTGTATTGTTGCTACGAGCCAACCAGCTATCCTCGCCCGCGCAAAAGCAGGTCATGAGTGTTGTGAGGGCTGCCATGGACTTTGGCTTTTCCTGGCCGAGATGTCGGGCAAGCCATTCGTCATGGATGTTATGCTTAAAGGCCGCTAGGGCTTCTGCATCCGGACAGTCGATAATTTGGTTCTTTTTGGTTAGGAACCGGGTCCAAAATTTCCTGGCTGACTCTCCGAGCTGCTGGGTTATGTGACATAGATTATTAGCATCCGGTGGTCGCACGTAAGTGCCCTGGAAGTTGTCAAGGAATGTGTCTGCCAGGTTCTCCCAACTCCCGATGGAGTTTGCCGGCAAGCTATTCAGCCAATGCCGAGCCGGTCCCTTTAGTTTTAGTGGGAGGTACTTGATGGCGTGTAGATCATCTCTGCGGACCATGTGAATGTGTAGGAAAAAATCTTCTATCCATACCGCGGGGTATGTGGTACCATCGTATGATTCAATGTTCACGGGTTTAAACCCTTCTAGGAATTCATGATCCATTACTTCATCAGTGAAGCATAGGGGATGTGCGGCGCCTCTGTGCCAGGCTTCATTGTATTCGGCCCGGCCAGATTTGTTAGTGTATCCGGCATGACGATCCTTGTCACACGTTGGGGCGCGTCCCCGTGATCCGTAGATCGATCTTGATTGTCCTGCTTTGTTTTCCAATACATCTCGCAGGTCCTTCATGTAGCCCCGGGTCTTAGTGTTATTGTTTGATTGGCCACAGGGTGCGGTCTGGACTTCTGGCTGGTACGCCATTTTGTCGCGTCCATGGGTTGGCCGGTCAGCCGCATCATGCGCTGGTAGCGTGGGCTTTAAAGCCTCCTCCTCGAGTTGAGGTAGCAGCCTGCACTTTGGGTAGCTTTTGCTAGGGTGCTCGAGTCCGTATTCCTCGGCAGCCAGGACCTCGGTCCATCTGTCAGTTAGCAGATCTTGATCAGCTTGAAGTCTGTACCGCTTTTCTTGAGTGCTTTTGCGGTGGCTATAAGCCGGCGTTTGAAGCGCTCCTGCTCGATGGGATCCTCAGGCACGATGAATTCTTCGTCGCCAAGGCTCACTTCATCTTCGGAGAGAGGCATGTAATTATCGTCCTCTGATTCTCCATCAGTTGCCTGTTTTTTAGGGCTAGCTTGCCCATCCTCTTGCTCGGCCTGCTCGAAGCCTGGCTGGGAAGGATTGTCTTTGTCTTCGGCACCATCCGGATTGTTATCTCTTGTGCAGGTATCACTATTTTTGCTATGGTGGGGCTTGGAGCGGCGCCAATGACGCCGGTGTCTAGATTGCTTCCAGGAGGGGTTATCTTTCGTTGCCTCATCGCCATTGTTTTCTTTAGGGGTGTCCACCATATAAATATCATATGATGAGGTGGTTGTCCAACGCCCTATAAGCGGTGGTTCCTGTTCTTCTCCTGCATCGTCGTCCATACCGTCGATGTCTTCCGGAGTCGAAGTCAAGCACGTCAGTTAAGTCATCGATAGTGGCTATACAGTGGGTGGTGGGTGGGGGACGAATTTCTTCGTCGCCTGCTCCCCACTCGAGCCGGACATAGTTCAGCCAAGAATCTCCTGACTAGGAAAGAGACCTTAATGAGTTCAGCAGATCAAGGTCATGCTCGTCGTGACCGTTCGGCGCACCTGTCATGGGCTCGAATCTGTCGAAGATCAAGTCTCCGCGGATGTCGGCAGTATAGTTTAAGCTTCCAAGCCTGACCTGATGGCCAGGGGCGTAGCTATCGATCTGCTCCAGATGGCCAAGCGAGTTGGCCCACAGTACGAAGCCGCTGAATACGAAGATCTGTCTGGGAAGGAAGACCTCCCCCTAGACTGCATCATTGAAGATGATCGAAGGAGCCATCAAGCCTTACAGCGACGGCACAGTGGAACTCTCAATGAAAGCGCCAATGTCGGTGTCAAAACCGGCGGATCTCGGGTAGGGGGTCCCGAATTGTGCGTCTAAGTCTAATGGTAACAGGAGGCAGGGGACACGATGTTTTACCCAGGTTCGGGCCCTCTCGATGGAGGTAATACCCTACTTCCTGCTTGATTGATCTTGATGATATGAGTATTACAAGAGTTGATCTACCACGAGATCGTAAAGGCTAAACCCTAGAAGCTAGCCTATGATTATGATTGTTGTTGTCCTACGGACTAAACCCTCCAGTTTATATAGACACCGGAGGGGGCTAGGGTTAGACAGAGTCAGTTACAGAGAAGGAAATCTACATATCCGAATATCCAAGCTTGCCTTCCATGCAAAGGAGAGTCCCATCCGGACACGGGACGAAGTCTTCAATCTTGTATCTTCATAGTCCAACAGTCCGGCCAAAGTATATAGTCCGGCTGTCCGAGGACCCCTAAATCCAGGACTCCCTCAGGAGGCGCGACAGCGACAGCGCGGGTGGAAGCGATCGTGGGGTGGGAGGACTGCCGAAAGAAGTGGAGGCAGGGCTGGTTGACGGCAAACTGCTGGTGGAGGCAGGGCTGGTCGCGGGGGTGGGAGGGTGCGAGTGAGGAAGCGAGCGAGGGGTGGAGGCCGGAGATGTGGCAGAGCACGAGCGTGGTGGGGGGGGGGGGAAGCTGCGGGGGTGGTGGTCTCATGTGGCGAAGGGACGACCGGGGCAGCATTCTGGTCAGGCACGACGGCTGCCGTGGGAGCAGCCAGACCGACACAGAACGGAGCCTGGGCAAGGGACGGCGGTGGGTTGGCCGACGAGGATGCGGCGGGATAAGAAAAGTCGGGTGACGATGGGTCTTGGGGGTGCGAGAGAAGGGAAAGACAAACTCGTCGAAGGTGACGTGTCGCGAGACATAGACGCGACCTGTAGAGGGGTCGAGGCAACAATATCCTTTGTGATCACGGGGATAACCGATGAAGACACAAGCGACCGAGCGCGCAGCAAGTTTGTGGGGGGTGGTGGCTTCCGTGTTAGGGTAGCACAAGCACCCAATGACACGGAGGTGAGTGTACGTGGGGGTGATCTGTGAAGGGTCTCGTGAGGTGTGGCGAGAGAGAGAGACGCTTATTGGGGCGAAGGTTAAGGAGGATAGTGGCAGTGGTGAGTGCATCAGTCCAGTAACGGGGTGGCATGGAGGCTTGGAGCAGAAGAGTGCGTATCACGTTGTTGGTCGAGCGAATAGCACGTTCGGCTTTACCGTTCTGGGAAGATGTGTATGGACAAGAAAAACACATCACCGTACCGAAGGGAAGAAAGAAGTCGCGATTTTGTGTGCTATCAAACTCACGCCCATTGTCGCATTGGAGAGTCCGTATGGTCTCCCCAAAGTGAGTGCGGGCATAAGAATGAAAGAACCAAAATATAGCAGGAACGTCAGACTTGAGTTTGAGAGGAAAGGTCCAGTGGTAGCATGAAAAATCATCAATAAGCAAGAGATAATACTTGCTCCCAGAGGTGCTAGATAGAGGAGCAGTCCAAACATCGCAATGTATAAGATCAAACGGGGCAGTAGTTCGATTAATGGAAGAAGTAAAAGGGAGGCGGACGTGTTTCCCGGTCTGACAAGCATCACATAAGCGTCCATCCGAAATAGGTTTATTACAATGTTCTAAAGCTTTATTCAAACGAAAAGTTGCATCGCCAGGGTGGCCCAAACGCCAGTGCCAAAGATTGGTGAGCCAGGAGACGGTGACGGCGAGGGCGGTGGGTGCAGCCGGAGGGAAGTTGTCATACAGTTCGCCGTTACTGTTGCATCGAAGAAGCTCCACCTTGGTTGGATAGTCCTTCACAGGGAGACCATACGGATCAAATTCAACGGAGCAGTTATTATCAGTGGCTAAACGACGAACGGAAAGCAAATTTTTAATGAGATTAGGAGCAACTAGCATGTTGTTGAGATATAGAGGTCGATTAGGGTTAGGAAGACAGGAGGAACCAACGTGACTAATAGGCATAGCACTACCGTTTCCGATAAAAACAGGGGGATAATTTGATAAAGTGGCGACGGAGCAAAGCATACCGGGATCAGCCGCAAGGTGAGAGGAGACGCCGGAGTCTGCAACCCAGCCACCGTTGGGCGACTGGAGCGACAGGTTCTGGAGAGCGCTCATCAGGGCGGAGTGGTCGACGGCGTTGGAGGCGGCGCCCGTCGGTGGATGGATGTACTGTGGCGCCTGCTACGTCTCGAGCTTGTGTTGGTTTTACCCGAAGAGGAGAGGATGATGCAACACAGTAGCGTAAGTATTTCCCTCAGTTTTTGAGAACCAAGGTATCAATCCAGTAGGAGGTCACGCGCAAGTCCCTCGTACCTGCACAAAACGATAGCTACTCGCAACCAACGCGATTAGGGGTTGTCAATCCCTTCACGGTCACTTACGAGAGTGAGATCTCATAGAGATAATTTTTTTGGTATTTTTGATATAAAGATGCAAAGTAAAAAGTAAAGACAAAGCAAGTAAATAAAGTGATGGAGATTAATATGATGAGAATAGACCCGGGGGCCATAGGTTTCACTAGTGGCTTGTCTCAAGAGCATAAGTATTCTACGGTGGGTGAACAAATTACTGTTGAGCAATTGACAAAATTGAGCATAGTTATGAGGTTATCTAGGTATGATCATGTATATAGGCGTCACGTCCGAGACAAGTAGACCGAAACGATTCTGCATCTACTACTATTACTCCACTCATCAACCGCTATCCAGCATGCATCTAGAGTATTAAGTTAAAAATAGAGTAACGCCTTAAGCAAGATGACATGATGTAGAGGAATAAATTCATGCAATATGATAAATACCCCATCTTGTTATCCTCGATGGCAACAATACAATACGTGCCTTGCAACTCTTTCTGTCACTGAGTAAGGACACCGCAAGATTGAACCCAAAGCCATGCACTTCTCCCATTGCAAGAACTACCAATCTAGTTGGCCAAACCAAAAAGATAATTCGAAGAGACTTGCAAAGATAACTCAATCACACATAAAAGAATTCAGAGAAGATTCAAATATTATTCATAGATAAGCTGGATCATAAACCCACAATTCATCGGTCTCAACAAACACGCCGCAAAAAGAAGATTACATCGAATAGATCTCCACGAGAGAGGGGGAGAACATTGTATTGAGATCCAAAAAGAGAGAAGAAGCCATCTAGCTACTAGCTATGGACCCGAAGGTCTGAAGTAAACTACTCACACTTCATCGGAGGGGCTATGGTGTTGATGTAGAAGCCCTCCATGGTAGATGCCCCCTCCGGCGGAGCTCCGGAATAGGCCCCAAGATGGGATCTCGTGGATACAGAAGGTTGCGGCGGTGGAATTAGGTTTTTGGCTCCTGTTCTGATCGTTCGGGGATACGTAGGTATATATAGGAGGAAGGAGTACGTCGGTGGAGCTCCGAGGGGCCCACGAGGTAGGGGGGCGCACCCAGGGGGGCGCGCCCTCCACCATTGTGACCGCCTCTGGCGCTTCTTGGAGTAGGGTCCAAGTCTCCTGGGTCACGTTCGGTTGGAAAATCACGATCCCGAAGGTTTCATTCCGTTTGGACTCCGCTTGATATTCTGCTTCTCAAATATCTTGAAAAAGGCAAAAACAACAATTACAGGCTGGGCCTCCGGTTAATAGGTTAGTCCCAAAATAATATAAAAGTGGAAAATAAAGCCCATTATAGTCCAAAACAATAGATAAAGTATCATGGAGCAATCAAAATTATAGATACGTTGGAGACGATCGCATCCCAAGCTTAATTCCTGCTCGTCCTCGAGTAGGTAAATGATAAAAAAGAATTTTTGATGCGGAGTGATACTTTGGCATAATTTCAATGTAAATCTTCTTAATTGTGATATGAATATTCAGATCCGAAAGATTCAAGACAAAGTTCATATTGACACAAAAATAATAATACTTCAAGCATACTAATCAAAGCAATCATGTCTTCTCAAAATAACATGGCCAAAGAAAGTTCATCCCTACAAAATCATATAGTTAGGCTATGCTTCATTTTCGCTACACAAAGATGTTCCCAACTTCTATACCCCCGATGACAAGTCAAGCAATTGTTTCATACTTAAATAATCTCAAACTTTTTCAACCTTCATGCAATACATGAGCGTGAGCCATGGATATAGCACTATGGGTGGAATAGAATATGATGAGGAGGATTGTGTGGAGAAGAAAAAAGGGAGAAAGTCTCACATCAATGAGGCTAATCAATGAGCTATGGAGATGCCCATCGATTGATGTTAATGCAAGGAGTAGGGATTGCCATGCAACGGATGCACGAGAGCTATGAATGCTCAACAAAAGAAAACTAGTGGGTGTGCATCCAACTTGCTTGCTCATGAAGACCTAGGGCAATTTTAGGAAGCCCATCGTAGGAATATACAAGCCAAGTTCTTTAATGAAAAATTCCCACTAGTATGAACAAGACAACTTATGAGACTCACTATATGAAAAACATGGTGCTACTTTGAAGCACAATATATAAGACTCACTACATGAAGAAAAAGGTGCTACTTTGAAGCACAAGTGTGGAAAAAGAGATAGTAGCATTGCCCTTTTTATTTTTTTTATTTTTTTGGGCCTTTCTTTTTTTTCTTTTCGGCCTTTCTCTTTTTTTTTGGGCAATGCTCTAATAATGATGATCATCCACTTCTATTGATTACAACATAAGGATTACAACTCGATACTAGAACAAGATATGACTCTATATGAATGCCTCCGGTGGTGTACCGGGATGGTGCAATAGATCAAGAGTGACATGTATGGAAAATAATGCATGGTGGCTTTGCCACAAATACGATGTCAACTACAAGATCATGCAATGGCAATATGACGAAAGCAATGCATGTCACGATGATGATGGTGGAAGTTGCATGGCAATATATCTCGGAATGGCTATGGAAATGCCATGATAGGTAGGTATGGTGGCTGTTTTGAGGAAGATAATAGAAGGTTTATGTGTGATAGAGTGTATCGTATCACGGGGTTTGGATGCACCCGCAAGTTTGCACCAACTCTCAAGGTGAGAAAGGGCAATGCACGGCATCAAGAGGCTAGCAAAGGCGGAAAGGTGAGAGTGCGATAATCCATGGACTCAACATTAGTCAAAAGAACTCAGATACTTATTGCAAAAATTTAGAAGTCATCAAAATCAAGTACTACGCGCATGCTCCTAGGGGGATAGATTGGTAGGAAAAGACCATCGCTCGTCCCCGACCGCCACTCATAAGGATGCGCAAGCCAGGTACACTTCATGTTTCAAATTTGTTACACAACTTTAACCATACGTGCATGCTACGGGATTTGCTAACTTCAACACAAGCATTTCTCAAATTCATTATCACCCAACTAGCACGACTTTGATATTATCACCTCCATATCTCAAAACAATTATCAAGCATCAAACTTATCTTAGTATTCAACACACTCAAAAGAAAGTGTCACATATCTTGAATACCAAGTATATTAACATTAAGCAAATTACCATGCTATTAATGACTCTCAAAATAATCTAAGTGAAGCATGAGAGACCAAGTTTCTTTAAAACAAATCCACCACCGTGCTCAAAAAAATCTAAGTGAAGCACTAGAGCAAAAATTATCACGCTCAAAAGATATAAGTGAAGCACTATGAGCAAAACTATCAAGCTCAAAAGATATAAGTGAAGAACATAGAGTATTCTAACAAATTTCAATTCATATATGGCTCTCTCAAAAGGTGTGTACAGCAAAGATGATGTGGTATACTAACAAGCAAAGACACAAATAATACAAGACGCTCCAAGCAAAACACATATCATGTTGGTGAATAAAAATATAGCTCCAAGTAAATTACCGATGGAAGTGGATTTAAAGAGGGATGCCTTCCGGGCATCCCCAAGCTTTGACTTTTGGTGTCCTTGATTATCTTGGGGTGCCATGGGCATCCCCAAGCTTAGGCTCTCGCCACTCCTTGTTCCATAATCCATCAAAAGAATTCACCCAAAACTTGAAAACTTCACAACACAGAACTCAACAGAAATCTCGTGAGCTCCGTTAGAGAAAGAAAACAAAAGACTACTTCAAGGTACTGTAATGAACTCATTATTTATTTATATTGGTGTTAAACCTACTGTATTCGAACTTCTCTATGGATCATAAACTATTTTACTAGCCATAAATTCATCAAAATAAGCAAACAACACACGAAAAACAGAATCTGTCAAAAACAGAACAGTCTGTAGCAATCTGTAACTAACGCAAACTTCTGAAACTCTAAAAATTCTACAAAAATAGGAAGTCCTGGAAAATTTGTTTATTGATCAGCAGCAAAAATAATCAACGCAAAAGAACGTTCCTGTGATTTATCATAACTAAATTAGTGCGCGCAAAGTTTCTGTTTTTCAGCAGAATCAAATCAACTATCATCGTAGGTTATCCTATAGGTCCTACTTGGCACAAACACTAATTAAAACATAAAACCACATCCAAACAGAAGATAGTCGGATTATTTATTCCTAAACAGAAGCAAAAACAAAAAACAAAAAATAAAATTGGGTTGCCTCCCAACAAGCGCTATCGTTTAACGCTCCTAGCTAGGCATAAAAGCAACGATAGATTTAGGTATTGCCATCTTTGGTAGGCAATCCATAAGTGGCTCTCATAATAGATTCATACGGTAATTTTATTTTCTTTCTAGGGAAGTGTTCCATACCCTTCTTTAAGGGAAATTGGAATATAATATTCCCTTCCTTCATATCAATAATTGCACCAATCGTTCTAAGGAAAGATCTACCAAGAATAATAGGTCATGAAGGATTGCAATCTATATCAAGAACGATAAAATCTACGGGCACATAATTCCTATTTGCAACAATGAGCACATCATTAATTCTTCCCATAGGTTTTTTAATAGTGGAATCTGCAAGATGCAAGTTTAGAGAGCAATCATCAAAATCACGGAAATCTAGCAAATCACATAAAGTTTTGGGAATAGTAGAGACACTAGCACCCAAATCACATAAAGCATGAAACTCAAAGTCTTTAATTTTAATTTTAATAGTAGGTTCCCACTCATCATAGAGTTTTCTAGGGATAGAAACTTTCATCTCAAGGTTTTCTTCATAAGATTGCATCAATGCATCAACAATATGTTCGGTAAAGGCCTTATTTTGACTATAAGCATGAGGAGATTCTAGCACGGATTGCAACAAGGAAATACAACCAATCAAAGAGAAATTTTCATAATTAAATTCCTTGAGATCCAAAATAGTGGGTTTAGCAACATCATGGTTTCTATTTATTTCAATCCCACTTTCATCCATTTCATCATCAAGATCCAAAAACTCAGAATTCTTAGAACGCCTTCTAGGTAAAGGAAGATCATATTCAGTTTCATCAAGATTCATATCGCAAAACAAAGATTTAATGGGGGACACATCAATAACTTTTAGATCTTCATCTTGATTTTCATAGGGATTGGAAGAACACGCTTTAATAAATGCATCTTTGGAAGCACGCATCCTAGCGGTTCTTTCCTTGCACTCATCAATGGAAATTCTCATGGCTTTGAGAGACTCACTGATATCATGCTTAGGAGGAATAGATCTAAGCTTTAAAGAATCAATTTCAAGAGAAATTCTATCAACGTTCCTAGCCAAATCATCAACTTTAAGCAATTTCTCTTCAAGCAAAGCATTAAAATTCTTTTGTGAATTCATAAACTCTTTAACACTACTCTCAAATTCAGAGGGCATCTTATTAAAATTTCCATAAGAGTTGTTGTAGGAATTTCCATAATTATTAGAAGGATTACTAGGATAAGGCCGAGGATTAAAATTCCCTCTATACGCGTTGTTACCAAAACTATTCCTACCAATAAAATTCACGTCCATAGATTCATTATTATTCTCAAGCAAAGTAGATAAAGGCATATTATTGGGATCAGAAGAAACACTCTTAGCAAAAAAATTCCTAAGTTCATCCATCTTTTCACTCAAAACATTGATTTCTTCTATAGCATGCACCTTTTTATTAGTAGATCTTTCAGTATGCCATTGAGAATAATTAACCATAATATTATCTAGGAGTTTAGTAGCGTCTCCTAAAGTGATTTCCATAAAAGTGCCTCCCGCGGCCGAATCTAAAAGATTTCTAGAAGCAAAATTCAATCCAGCATAAATTTTATGTATAATCATCCACAATTTCAAACCATGAGTAGGACAATTACGTAGCATTAATTTCATTCTCTCCCAAGCTTGTGCAACATGTTCATGATCAAGTTGCTTAAAATTCATAATATCGTTTCTAAGAGAGATAATCTTAGCGGGAGGAAAATACTTAGAGATAAAAGCATCTTTGCACTTGTTCCAAGAATCAATACTATTTTTAGGCAAAGATGAAAACCACGCTTTAGCACGATCTCTAAGCGAAAAAGGGAATAGCTTCAATTTAACGACATCATTATCGACATCTTTTTTCTTTTGCATATCACATAAATCAACGGTTATTCAGATGAGTAGCGGCATCTTCACTAGGAAGGCCGCGAATTGATCTTTCATAACAAGATTCAACAAAGCAGTATTGTTTTCACAAGATTCAGTATTGGCAAGAGGAGCAATCGGAGTGCTAAGGAAATCATTATTATTGGTATTGGTGAAGTCACACAATTTGGTGGCATCTTGAGCCATCACGACAAGCAAGCAAACTAACACACGAGCAAACAAAAGGACGAGGAAAACGAAATGGAAAGAGAGGAGGAAATTGGGAAAGAGAGGGCGAATAAAACGGCAAGGGTGAAGTGGGGGAGAGGAAAACGAGAGGCAAATGGCAAATAATGTAATGCGAGAGATAGGGATTGTGATGGGTACTTAGTATGTTGACTTTTATGTAAGCCTCCCAAGAACGGCGCCAGAAATCCTTCTTGCTACGTCTCGAGCTTGCATTGGTTTTCCCCGAAGAGGAGAGGATAATGCAGCACAGTAGCGTAAGTATTTCCCTCAGTTTTTGAGAACCAAGGTATCAATCCAGTAGGAGGTCACACGCAAGTCCCTCGTACCTGCACAAAACGATAGCTACTCGCAACCAACACGATTAGGGGTTGTCAATCCCTTCACGGTCACTTACGAGAGTGAGATCTGATAGAGATAATATTTTTTGGTATTTTTGATATAAAGATGCAAAGTAAAAAGTAAAGACAAACCAAGTAAATAAAGTGATGGAGATTAATATGATGAGAATAGACCCAGGGGCCATAGGTTTCACTAGTGGCTTCTCTCAAGAGCATAAGTATTCTATTGTGGGTGAACAAATTACTGTTGAGCAATTGAAAAAATTGAGCATAGTTATGAGGTTATCTAGGTATGATCATGTATATAGGCATCACGTCCGAGACAAGTAGACCGAAACGATTCTGCATCTACTACTATTACTCCACTCATCGACCGCTATCCAGCAAGCATCTAGAGTATTAAGTTAAAAACAGAGTAACGCCTTAAGCAAGATGACATGATGTAGAGGAATAAATTCATGCAATATGATAAATACCCCGTCTTGTTATCCTCGATGGCAACAATACAATACGTGCCTTGCAACTCTTTCTGTCACTGAGTAAGGACACCGCAAGATTGAACCCAAAGCCATGCACTTCTCCATTGCAAGAACTACCAATCTAGTTAGCCAAACCAAAAAGATAATTCGAAGAGACTTGCAAAGATAACTCAATCATACATAAAAGAATTCAGAGAAGATTCAAATATTATTCATAGATAAGCTGGATAATAAACCAACATTCATCGGTCTCAACAAACACACTGCAAAAAGAAGATTACATCGAATAGATCTCCACGAGAGAGGGGGAGAACATTGTATTGAGATCCAAAAAGAGAGAAGAAGCCATCTAGCTACTAGCTATGGACCCGAAGGTCTGAAGTAAACTACTCACACTTCATCGGAGGGGCTATGGTGTTGATGTAGAAGCCCTCCATGGTAGATGCCCCTCCCGTGAGCTCCTAACAGCCCCAAGATGGGATCTCGTGGACACGTAAGGTTGCGGCGGTGGAATTAGGTTTTTGGCTCCTATTCTGATCGTTCGGGGATACGTAGGTATATATAGGAGGAAGGAGTACGTCGGTGGAGCTCCGAGGGGTCCACGAGGTGCCCTCCACCCTCGTGACCGCCTCTGGTGCTTCTTGGAGTAGGGTCCAAGTCTCCTGGGTCACGTTCGGTTGGAAAATCACGATCCCGAAGGTTTCATTCCGTTTGGACTCCGCTTGATATTCTGCTTTTGAAATATCAAAAAGGCAAAAACAACAATTACAGGCTGGGCCTCCGGTTAATAGGTTAGTCCCAAAAATAATATAAAAGTGGAAAATAAAGCCCATTATAGTCCAAAACAATAGATAAAGTAGCATGGAGCAATCAAAAATTATGGATACGTTGGAGACGTATCAGCGCCTGGTACTGCTGCGGAAGAGGCGGCGCCGGCAGGAACTACTGGTGATGTGGAGGCGCCGGCAGGTACTGTTGGGTTGGAGAGAAGCCCATCGGAGATGGCTGCTAGAGATGGCCGCCGAAGGCGGCGTAGGCATGCGGCGGCCGCGGACCGAGGATCCCGAGCGCCAGATGGGGTTGAGGTGGGAGGGCCATCGGGTAGGCGTAGACGTGCCCCGTCCATGGCGGCGCGGGCGAGGCCCCCTGGTACCCGCTGTTGGTGGTGTAGCGGCGGTGTTTGTTGTGCCCCTGGTTGGGTGAAGGAGAGGAGGGTTTGCCGCCGCCGAAGCCAGGAGCGGGCGGCCGAGCCGGGCCGCCGGAAGCCCTAGCGGGGGGCGCGGGCGACGGACCCTTCTGCTGGACAGTGAGGGAGCTGTGATGGGTGGAGCCGGTGAAGCTGTTGCCGATCTTGTCGTGCAGAAGCATGCCGATGGCGACGTTAAAAGGAACTATTGTTGGAGACTTCTCGATAGTCTTGGCGGTGGTCTGATGACGATCCTTGTTAACGCCGCGCAGGAGTTGAATGACCAATTCATCATCATCCAGGATCTTACCGGCGTTGCGAAGTGCGTCGGAGATGGACTTGAGGCAAGCGCAGAAGATGGAGATGGAGGAGTCCCCTTGGCGAGTCTCGGAGAGCTCCGTCTGAAGCTGGAACCGCTGAGCCCGACGGTTGTTGACGAAGAGAGCCTCGACAGAGGCCCCGGTCTAGGCGGCGATGGCCTCTCGCTCGAGCATGAAGGCGGCGAGCTCCGTCACCATCGCGCCGAGGAACCACCGCTTCACCGCCTTGTTGACGATGTTCCAGCTCGTATCGCCGGCATGGTCGGCGAAGTCTAGCGCGATCCAAGATGTGACATCATACTGATCAATGACGTCCCGCATCATCCCCCGCCAGGTAGTGTAATTGGTGCCGGTCATGGCAAGGCGGACGGGGAGATTGATGTGGGCGTTCTCGACACGCATGGCATGCATATATGCGGGCGTCGGGTAGAAGTTGGGTGGCGGCACCGTCTGGAGAGGGAGGGGTGCGGGAGGGAGGTTGGTGGTGGGCAGGGAAGAGGTAGCGGGAGGAGAAAGAGGGGATGGGTGTAACGCCCCGGATCCGATGCGCCAGGTGTCCGTCAGTTATTCGCTGTTGTTGCCTTGTCATTTGCTTGCGTGTGCATCTTATCATGTCATCATGTGCATTGCATCATCATGTTTTCAAAACTTGCATCCGTCCCGGTCTCTTTGTTCTCTCCGTTGTCCGTTCTGAGCCCACACACACTTGCACTCGCCCGCGACATGTCCGAAATACTATTTTATTAGTGGCCGGGAAGATGTTCTCGGAATGGGTTGAAAGTTGGCATGCGGTGTTGTTTTGTTGTCAGTAGACCGCCTGCCAAGTTTCATCGCATTCGGAGTCCGTTTGATGCCCCAAACGGATTACTATAGCGGCAATATAGCCGGTCTAACGTCGGACCTTTTTGGTCTCCGGAAACAGTCGCCGGGCCTCCCTCTCTTCTCTTCCCTCAGCTCGAGACCGTCTACACAGTCCACTACCTACCGCCAGTCCAGACTAACCTCTCGTCAGCCATGATCCCCTCACGCTGTCCGAAAGTTGTCCCGGACCCGACCCGGACTGTCGCTACCGTCGTGTCCGGATCATCCCCAAACATCTACAAAACATCACCGTTTTCTTATTTGAGCTCCCCTGGTCTGTTTTTCCCGTCCGTCCGATTTAAATCGGATGTTCCAAAATTTCCCTCATTTCACTATATAAAGTCCACTTCTAGTCTAATTTGAGACCAAACCCTAAAACTAGGATCTGTCCCATCCATCCCATCCCCACGCCGCCGCCACTCTCCTTGTTCTCAGCGTCGAACCAACCCCATGTCCCTCCTCGATCCCCTCGCCCAGCCAACCACCGAAGCCTGCAACCTCCTCCCACCTTGGGATCATCGGCCAGCCAACCCGATCTCCTGCGCCTTTCCCCCATCCTCTCTTTCTGTCCCTCTCTCCCTCCGGTCTGTCTCTCTCTCACTTATCTTCACCAGGAGCTCGCTGCCAACCGGCCGAGCACCGCCCCAAGCTCCGTCCCGTGCAGCTGTGTCCGGATCCGCGCCGACGACGGAATTCGTCTGTTTCTGTTTCCCGCGCTACGGAGCCCCAAGGCCCTTGTACCAACTCCGCCGCCGCCACCTTCAAGCCATCGGGCGCTGGCCCGCTTCGTTCTCTGCGCTGGCGAGGCGCAACGCCAGCGCCTCATCTGCCTCCCCGCTAACGCCACCACGCCAGATCCAGCCATCCTCGACGCCTTGTCGGATCACGCTGCCAAGTCTCCGTCCCGTCGCTCGCGTGTGCTCCATCGCCGGGTTAAGTCGCCGCGCCCTACTTCTCTGCCGAGCAACCGCCCTCGCCTCCCAGCGCTTGCCGGCGAGCCCCATCACCGAGCTGCGCCCGCCTTCCTGCTGTTTGAGTCCCGGCGTCCCGATTCGCCCGGCCAGCCGTCGAGCCTCGCCGCGCCAAGCTGCCACCGCCTGCCCCGCCTCGACTTCTTGCTGCTTCATTCTTGAAGCGAGCAGCTTCGCTTCGCTTCGCCCGCTCCGTTGACCGCGTCGCTGCCCGAGCTGTCTGCGTCCGCCAAGGCCGGCCTCCTCCTCTCCGAGCCGCCCATGAGGCCCAGCGATGGCCAGCCTCCTCCAGATCCAAGCGGGCAAGCCCATGGGTGAGGCCAGCAGCCTCTCTCTGCAGCCTTCCCTCCGAACGGGCCGTGGCCTGGGTGAGCATCCCCTCCAGCCAGTTCACCTCAGATTCGCCCGATCTTGTTTTTTTTTTTCTGATCATGCGAATTTGTCTTTTATTCCAATGATTTACGCTTTCTGCTTTGGCCCTAACCTTCATGCATTTAATAACTCCACAACGGTGCATCGGATTAAGACAAACTTTATATGTAAAATGCTTAGTTTTTCGTCTAGTTTAATAATATCCAACTTTCATCCATGTTTAATATGTTTAAAATGCTGTTTGTGTTAATTTGCTAAATTGCCATGTTAAAATGATTTATTTCATAACTAAATAACCGTAGCTCGGAATTTAATAAACTTTATATGTAAATGGGGTAGAATTTTGCCTAGTTTAACATGGTGCACTTATCTTGCATGTTTAACAACTCTAAAATTGTGTTTAGGGCAGAACAGTACCGAATCCATAATTTGCATATGGGGATTTTCCGGAATTGTTGTTTGTTGTTTCCGGCCTCATTTAAACTTGCCTAGTTAGGTAGTTTTCTCATGCTTCACCTCTTGCCATGTTTAACAACATTTAACATTGTTGTGTACCTAAACGAGAGCGAACTAAAAACTTGAATGTGGTGTTCAGTCAATATGCAACTCGTTGCATATTGAGCTCCACTTAATTTGTAGGATTGTTTGTGCACTTTGCCATGCCATGCCATGCCATGCCTCATTAAACCGACATGCATCATACTTGATTGTGCATCATGCCATACTTATGTGATGGTTGTTTACCATGTTGTTTGCTTCTTTCCGTTTGCTTCTCTCGTTAGCTTCGGTTTCGCTCCGGAGTTGTGAGGATTCGCTCGACTACGTCCGCTTGTCTTCTTCATGGACACGTTCTTCTTCCTTGCGGGATTTCGTGCAAGATGACCGCTACTACGATCTCACTACTATCATTGCTATGCTAGTTGCCTCGTTCTTCGCTATGCTGCGCTACCTATTACCTGCTTGTCCAGCCATCCCATATTGCCATGAACCTCTAACCTTTGACACCATTCCTAGCAAACCATTGTTTGGCTATGTTCCCGCTTTTGCTCAGCCCTCTTATAGCGTTGCTAGTTGCGGTGAAGTTGAAGATTTCTCCATGGTGGACAGGATTTTGGTTGGGATATCACAATATCTCTTATATTATTAATGCATCTATATACTTGGTAAAGGGTGGAAGGCTCGGCCTTATGCAGTGTTTTGTTCCACTCTTGCCGCCTAGTTTCCGTCATACCGGTGTTATGTTCCCGGATTTTGCGTCCCTTACGCTGGTCGGGTGATTTATGGGACCCCCGACAGTTCGCTTTGAATAAAACTTGTCCAAAGAAGGCCCAACATTGCCTTTTACCATTTGCCTCACCACCACCTACTTTTCCCTTGGGAGTAATTAACCCAAGGGTCATCTTTATTCTAGCCCCCGGCCAATGCTTGTCTAAGTGTTGGTCCAAACTAGAGCCACTTGCAGCGCCACCTCGGGAAACTTGAGGGCTGGTTCTAGTTATGCGTAGTGCTCATCCGGTCGTGGCTCGAGACGAGATACGCTGGCTACTATCGGGATGTCGGCACGCCGGAGGCTTTGCTGGTCTTGTTTTACCATTGTCGAAATGTCTTGATGTACCGGATACCGAGTCCGATCGGAGTGTCTCGGTGAAGGTCTATTCCTTCGATGATCGCGAGAGCTTGTCATGGGCTAAGTTGGGACACCCTGCAGGTATAAACTTTCGAGAGCCGTGCCCGCGGTTATGTGGCGATGGGAATTTGTTAATGTCCGTTGTAGACAACTTGACACTTGATCCGAATTAAAATGCATCAACCGAGTGTGTAGCCGTGATGGTCTCTTCTCGGCGGAGTCCGGAAGTGAACACGGTTTCGTGTTATGTTTGACGTAAGTAGGTGTTCGTGATCACCTCTTGATCATTGCTAGCTTCACGACCGCTCCGCTTGTTCTCTTCTCGCTCTTATTTGCGTTGGTTAGCCACCATATTATGCTTAGTCGCTGCTGCAACCTCACCACTTTACCCCTTCCTTTCCCATTAAGCTTTGCTAGTCTTGATACCCATGGTAATGGGATTGCTGAGTCCTCGTGGCTCACCAGATACTTCCAAAACCAGTTTGCAGGTACCTATGTTACCGAGCAGGTGACGCCACCAAGCTCAAGGAGGAGCTCGATGAAGATCTTGTCCTTTGTGTTGTTTCATTCTAGTTGATCAGTAGTGGAGCCCAGTTGGGGTCGATCGGGGACCTTTTTGTCGCATTTGGGGTTCTTCTTTTATTTTGGTTTCGTAGTCGGACCTTGATTGTATCTGGATGATGTAATGCTTTATTCATGTAATTGTGTGAAGTGGCGATTGTAAGCCAACTATGTATCTCTTTCCCTTTTGTATTACATGGGTTGTGTGAAGATTATCTCACTTGCGACATTGCTTTCAATGCGGTTATGCCTCTAAGTCATGCTTCGACACGTGGGAGATATAGTCGCATCGAGGGCGTTACAAGTTGGTATCAGAGCCTTCCCCGACCTTAGGTGCCCCCACTGCTTGATCGTTTTTAGTGGCCGAGTTGTGTCAAGAAAAATGTTTTGAGTCATTTAGGATTATATATATCGGAGAGTTAGGAATTCTTTTTACTCCCCAGTCCCTTCGACCTTCTGGTGAGGTATCCTGACGTAGAGTTTTGATTCTTCACTTCTCAAATTTCACTAAATTTTTTTTTTTAGGATCACGCGGGTATCTTAGAATCATTCCGATGGTTTTATGATGACAACATTGTCTTGGTGCCTCCTGACATTTAGGGGTTGTGGCAGTGTCCCGGAGTTGAGCTCGAGGTGTTGTCGTCATAATTTTATCGTTGCGATTCGGAATACCGAGTTTAGTACCGACATCGGAAATCTCTTTTATGCGCTTGTTGGTGAGATAACCCCGCTAACCCAATCTTCGAGGTGAGTACGGAGTATTGCCATGACTCAGTATAACGGATGCTTTTCAAGGTTGAGGTAGACGATTTCAAGGTTTCTTGGTTATGTGTTGACGGATGGATACAATTGGATGTAGGGATTGTTAGTTTGTGTGAGATATATTGCTCCCTGTATCCCCAACACAGATTGCATAACCGTAAAGTTTCGGAGTCTTATAGGTGGGAATTCAAGTAGCTCCTAGGATATCTTTCCGACGGATGTATGATATGAAATTGGGGTTCGACGCCTAGTGGTCCGCCTATTCACGGTTGGTTTTACAAAGGGTCTCGTTGTGTCTTAAAGAGTCCTTGGCTATGCCGACTGGGACGCTTCAGATGTCATGTGCACGCCTTGTACATGATGGTGCTGTACGATTGAGCCCGTGTAGGCCCCACCACGAAAATTTCGGACGAAATCTCTATCATATGTTTGTTCCGGCTTATTCTGCAAGCCAAATCCTTTGTTTTGTTTTATTTGTGGTATTCGAGTTGCTTCAATGTCAAGTGTTGATTCCATACCTTTCTGAAATGGTGTTCTCATACTCCGATGTGAATACCAATCCTTCTCGACTATCGAGATTGTCATGTCAACTCCTTTCCAACCGGTGTGCTTCTCTTCAAGTGGATCCCATCATTTTTCCCACCCGCAAGATCAATTCTAAGTTTTTTCAACGGTGTTTGTTTCGTTCATCCCAAGTTGTCTTTGTTTTTTTTCCCGCCCTCCCACCCTTTTTTTCTTCAAGGACACATATTTCTTAATCAAGTATCCATTTATTCATGTGAAGTCTCTTCATTCTTTTCAATCAATGTTCTGATCCGGTGATTTCCCATGAAGTTGCTCACGAGCTTCAGTTCATCATCCTTCGTTTTTTTTCTTCTTTTCCGGTGGATTAACTCAAGCTTTCGGTGTTGATCATATCTCTTCCTTTTGTTTCACATATCTTCCCATGTGAAGTTCTTACCCAAGGCTCTCTTATTTATTCTCCTCTCCCAGTTCATATCCGGAGTGTTGAAGATATCTCGAAGATTCGTGTTTCCACTCTGCATTCGTTCAAGCTCTTTCGAGATTGGTATCTCATTCAAGTCATTTAATTCAACCGGTGCAACATCTCTTTTAAATCTTTTCAACGGTGTTTTCTTTTGAGTGGGCCCTAACCCACAGGTCTCTTCCCAGGATCTTACCTGACTCTTCTAATTATCAGGAGCCATTCTCAAATTCTTTTCCAAGTTTGATGTAAGAATGAGTTATCATCAGTCAAATGCTTTTCTCCGAGATCTTTCAAATTCTTTTCATAATTGGCTCAACCTCTTCGCTTTTGATTCTTCCGATGTGCCTCAATAATTCTTGGTGGTGTTTCTCGTTGTCATTCTCATCATTTGAAGACCGAAGAAGGATTTCTCTTAAATCTTGGTCCATTCTCTTGAATATTCATGGTGCTAGCTTGATGTCATCCTCTCATAATTGTTTTCGATTGTGAAAATTCTTTTCTTACCATCCGGAGTATTTCTTGAGTTGTTTCCATTTCTTTCTTTGAAGCCCATCATCTCAGTATTATTCATTCAAGCTTTCAGCTCTCTTTCTTCAAATCTTACCGGTGCATCATTCAAATATCCTCTAATCAGTTCTTGATCTCTTTGTTCTCATGTATCTAGTTTGTCTCAAGCACCTTCGTTCATTTGCTAATTCTTACCGGTGATGCACCCCTACTTCGTTCATTTTCAATTCTTACGGTGGTTCTTTCAAGATCTCTCTTCCTTGCTCATCATATCAATTCATTTGTTGTTCAAATCCTACCGGTGGATCGTTGAAGACTTTTCTCAAGCTTGCGCCATATCTCTCTTAATCCTTTCTACGAGAATAAGTGGTATGCCAAATCCGTTGCTTGTCATCAATTTAAATTGGTGAAGGATAGGCATAACGTAATTCTTATTACTGTTCATCCAAGGGATTAATTTTCTTCTTTCCGGAGTTGTTCATCATATCACATTCTTGGTTCGAGATGCTTTATCTTTTCTTTTCCGGAGTTCCAAGCTCTAATTATCACGAAGATCCATCTAAATCATTGCAAGGATTCACCTTGTGTTTTCAATTTCTCTTTCTTTTCATTCCTTTTTGTTTACCGAAGTTCTTCATGAAGGCTCTAAATGGTGGTTCATCAAGGATTCCTTTCATTCTCGATTTGTTCTTCAAGATTTCTCTCGAACTTATGATCCGCCAAGCTATACTCAAAATTAAACATGGTGCTCAACACTTGTTTTGTTTTGAGGAGCTCAAGTATTCTTCATCTTGCATTCCAAAGTGCAATTCCTTCTATCTTATCTTTTGAGATGGTGTTATATCACTCTTGACAATTTCCTTCTTGTTTCATGATTCATATTGTTGTCAAGAATGAGGTATTTTAAATCCACCAGTCTCGTCACTGGAGTTATCTTGGGTTATATTTCACCTAAAGCTTTCCCTAAGGATTGTTGCTATTTATGGTGCTTATAAATGACCCAAGTTCTTCATTTGTCCTTCCGGTGAAATAAGTTTTCTCGTCTCCTTGTTGATATCAATCCAATCATTTGTTTCCGTTGGTGACAGATGTTGGCATTTTCTTCTCCATTCTTCTATTTCAATTATCTATCTTCTATTCTTTCTTCCGAAGGCATTGTGATGTGGTGCTATTCACCCATCACCTCATTTCTTGAGGATCGTGTTCTTCTCTTCTTATCCATTTAACCAGAGTGTCGTGTCCTCCATTCAAGTGCTTTCATCTTATCAAGTTTTGCCTCTCTTCTCAACCGGATGGCGGTTTGTAATGTTTCTTACCCCTTGTGCCATTCTTTCAATTCCGGATGCAGTGTGTTGTTGATTTCATCATGTATCCTCTCATCTTGTCAAGTTCATGTTCAATTCCTTCCATTTACAGTCGGAGTGCTGCCCAAATTATATCTTTCTTCCTCTCTCATCTTGTTTTAACCGGAGTGGTTTCAAATTCTATCTTGTCCATCAAACTCTTGATTCATGTCTTTGCAACCTTCAAGTCCTCGTAATGTTCCTTGTTCCTCTTTTCTAACGGATTGTTTGCAATCTCGTTCATCTCTGTTGTATTCTTTCCTTCAATTGCTCAACCTCTCAAGGTTCATGGTTTCACTCGTTTGTCGAAGAAGCAACTTAGTTTTACCTCTTCTCTTCCTCTTTCGTTTTCCCTCCGGTGCCATCCTAGATCTCGGGACGAGATCCTCTCGTAGTGGTGGAGTGTTGTAACGCCCCGGATCCGATGCGCCAGGTGTCCATCAGTTATTCGCTGTTGTTGCCTTGTCATTTGCTTGCGTGTGCATCTTATCATGTCATCATGTGCATTGCATCATCATGTTTTCAAAACTTGCATCCGTCCCGGTCTCTTTGTTCTCTCCGTTGTCCGTTCTGAGCCCACACACACTTGCACTCGCCCGCGACATGTCCGAAATACTATTTTATTAGTGGTCGGGAAGATGTTCTCGGAATGGGTTGAAAGTTGGCATGCGGTGTTGTTTTGTTGTCAGTAGACCGCCTGCCAAGTTTCATCGCATTCGGAGTCCGTTTGATGCCCCAAACGGATTACTATAGCGGCAATATAGCCGGTCTAACGTCGGACCTTTTTGGTCTCCGGAAACAGTCGCCGGGCCTCCCTCTCTTCTCTTCCCTCAGCTCGAGACCGTCTACACAGTCCACTACCTACCGCCAGGTCCAGACTAACCCCTCTCGTCACCATGATCCCCTCACGCGTCCGAAGTTGTCCGGACCCGACCGGACTGTCGCTACCGTCGTGTCCGGATCATCCCCAAACATCTACAAAACATCACCGTTTTCTTATTTGAGCTCCCCTGGTCTGTTTTTCCCGTCCGTCCGATTTAAATCGGATGTTCCAAAATTTCCCTCATTTCACTATATAAAGTCCACTTCTAGTCTAATTTGAGACCAAACCCTAAAACTAGGATCTGTCCCATCCATCCCATCCCCACGCCGCCACTCTCCTTGTTCTCGCCACGAACCAACCCCATGTCCCTCCTCGATCCCTCGCCCAGCCAACCACCGAAGCTCGCAACCTCCTCCCACCTTGGGATCATCGGCCGCCAACCCGATCTCCTGCGCCTTTCCCCATCCTCTCTTTCGTCCCTCTCTCCTCCGGTCTCTCTCTCTCTCACTTATCTTCACCAGAGCTCGCTGCCAACCGGCTGCAAGACTGCCCCCAAGCTCCGTCCAGTGCAGCTGTGTCCCGGATCCGCGCCGACGACCGAATTCGTCTGCTCTTATTCCGGCGCTACCGGAGCCCCAAGGCCTTTGTACCAACTCCGCGCCAAGCCACCTTCAAGCCATCGGGCGCTGCCCGCTTCGTTCTCTGCGAAGGAGGCGCAACGCCAGCGCCTCATCGCCTCCCCTCGCTAACGCCACCTCGCCAGATCCAGCCATCCCCAACGCCCCTTGCCGGATCACGCTGCCAAGTCTCCGTCCCGTCGCTCGCGTGTGCTCCATCGCCGGGTTAAGTCGCGGCGCCCTACTTCCTCTCGCCGAGCAACCGCCCTCGCCTCCTCAGCGCTTGCGCGGCGAGCCCCATCACCGAGCTGCGCCCGCTCCTCGTTGAGTCCCGGCGTCCCGATTCGCCAGCCAGCGCCGCCGAGCCACCCGCGCTTAAGCTGCCGCGCGCTGCCTGCCTCGACTTCTTTGTTGCTTCATTCTTGAGCGAGCAGCTCGCTCGCTTCGCCCCGCTCCGTTGACCGCGTCGCTGCCCAGGCTGCTGCGTCGCCAAGGCCGGCCTCCTCCTCTCCGAGCCGGCCCATGAGGCCCAGCGATGGCCAGCCTCCTCCAGATCCAAGCGGGCCGAAGCCCATGGGTGAGGCCCAGCGCGCCCCTCCTGCAGCCTTCCCTCCGAACCGGGCCGTGGCCCAGGGTGAGCATCCCCCTCCAGCCCAGTTCACCTCAGATTCGGCCCGATCTTGTTTTTTTTTCTGATCATGCGAATTTGTCTTTTATTCCAGCGATTTACAGTTTTACAGTTTGGCCCCTAACCTTCATGCATTTAATAACTCCACAACGGTGCATCGGATTAAGACAAACTTTATATGTAAAATGCTTAGTTTTTCGTCTAGTTTAATAATATCCAACTTTCATCCATGTTTAATATGTTTAAAATGCTGTTTGTGTTAATTTGCTAAATTGCCATGTTAAAATGATTTATTTCATAACTAAATAACCGTAGCTCGGAATTTAATAAACTTTATATGTAAATGGGGTAGAATTTTGCCTAGTTTAACATGGTGCACTTATCTTGCATGTTTAACAACTCTAAAATTGTGTTTAGGGCAGAACAGTACCGAATCCATAATTTGCATATGGGGATTTTCCGGAATTGTTGTTTGTTGTTTCCGGCCTCATTTAAACTTGCCTAGTTAGGTAGTTTTCTCATGCTTCACCTCTTGCCATGTTTAACAACATTTAACATTGTTGTGTACCTAAACGAGAGCGAACTAAAAACTTGAATGTGGTGTTCCGTCAATATGCAACTCGTTGCATATTGAGCTCCACTTAATTTGTAGGATTGTTTGTGCACTTTGCCATGCCATGCCATGCCATGCCTCATTAAACCGGACATGCATCATACTTGATTGTGCATCATGCCATACTTATGTGATGGTTGTTTACCATGTTGTTTGCTTCTTTCCGGTTTGCTTCTCTCGTTAGCTTCGGTTTCGTTCCGGAGTTGTGAGGATTCGTTCGACTACGTCCGTTTGTCTTCTTCATGG
This sequence comes from Aegilops speltoides, assembly GCA_021437245.1. Taxonomy (NCBI): domain Eukaryota; kingdom Viridiplantae; phylum Streptophyta; class Magnoliopsida; order Poales; family Poaceae; genus Aegilops; species Aegilops speltoides. The sequence continues at coordinate 82,628,749 of CM038145.1, read as the reverse complement.
ACACGTTCTTCTTCCTTGCGGGATTTCAGGCAAGATGACCGCTACCCTGGATCTCACTACTATCATTGCTATGCTAGTTGCCTCGTTCTTTCGCTATGCTTTGCGCTACCTATTACTGCTTGTCCACCATCCCATATTGCCATGAACCTCTAACCTTTGACACCATTCCTAGCAAACCATTGTTTGGCTATGTTCCCGCTTTTGCTCAGCCCTCTTATAGCGTTGCTAGTTGCGGTGAAGTTGAAGATTTCTCCATGGTGGACAGGATTTTGGTTGGGATATCACAATATCTCTTATATTATTAATGCATCTATATACTTGGTAAAGGGTGGAAGGCTCGGCCTTATGCCCGTGTTTTGTTCCACTCTTGCCGCCCTAGTTTCCGTCATACCGGTGTTATGTTCCCGGATTTTGCGCCCCTTACGCGGTCGGGTGATTTATGGGACCCCCGACAGTTCGCTTTGAATAAAACTTGTCCAAAGAAGGCCCAACATTGCCTTTTACCATTTGCCTCACCACCACCTACTTTTCCCTTGGGAGTAATTAACCCAAGGGTCATCTTTATTCTAGCCCCCTCGGCCAATGCTTGTCTAAGTGTTGGTCCAAACTAGAGCCACTTGCAGCGCCACCTCGTGGAAACTTGAGGGCTGGTTCTAGTTATGCGTAGTGCTCATCCGGTCGTGGCTCGAGACGAGATACGCTGCTGCTACTATCGGGATGTCGGCACGCCGGGAGGCTTTGCTGGTCTTGTTTTACCATTGTCGAAATGTCTTGATGTACCGGATACCGAGTCGATCGGAGTGTCTCGGTGAAGGTCTATTCGCCGATGATCGCGAGAGCTTGTCATGGGCTAAGTTGGGACACCCCGCAGGTATAAACTTTCGAGAGCCGTGCCCGCGGTTATGTGGCAGATGGGAATTTGTTAATGTCCGGTTGTAGACAACTTGACACTTGATCCGAATTAAAATGCATCAACCGAGTGTGTAGCCGTGACGGTCTCTTCTCGGCAGAGTCCGGGAAGTGAACACGGTTTCTGTGTTATGTTTGACGTAAGTAGGTGTTCAGGATCACCTCTTGATCATTGCTAGCTTCACGACCGTTCCGCTTGTTCTCTTCTCGCTCTTATTTGCGTTGGTTAGCCACCATATTATGCTTAGTCGCTGCTGCAACCTCACCACTTTACCCCTTCCTTTCCCATTAAGCTTTGCTAGTCTTGATACCCATGGTAATGGGATTGCTGAGTCCTCGTGGCTCACCAGATACTTCCAAAACCAGTTTGCAGGTACCTATGTTACCGAGCAGGTGACGCCACCAAGCTCAAGGAGGAGCTCGATGAAGATCTTGTCCTTTGTGTTGTTTCGTTCTAGTTGATCAGTAGTGGAGCCCAGTTGGGGTCGATCGGGGACCTTTTTGTCGCATTTGGGGTTCTTCTTTTATTTTGGTTCCGTAGTCGGACCTTGAATGTATCTGGATGATGTAATGCTTTATTCATGTAATTGTGTGAAGTGGCGATTGTAAGCCAACTATGTATCTCTTTCCCTTTTGTATTACATGGGTTGTGTGAAGATTATCTCACTTGCGACATTGCTTTCAATGCGGTTATGCCTCTAAGTCATGCTTCGACACGTGGGAGATATAGCCGCATCGAGGGCGTTACAATGGGGGAGCCGGAGAGGAGGCTGCAGCGTCGACGGCGGCGGCATTGGCCGCGGTGTTGCCGTCGGTGGTCATGGCGGAAGCGTAGATTGGATCAAACTGATACCATGTTAGGAACTGAGATGAGGTTGGGGTGCATCACACTTGTATTCATCCACAAGGGGTCATAATATAGAGAGTACATCAGTGAGAGGAGAGGGAGATAAATGCGCAGCCACTAACAGAATACAACAGTCGATTCTAAATCGATGGGAGGTTGCGCTGCATGCGCCATGCAATGGCTGCGGGATAAACTACACATGACCAGCTCAAGCCGGTTGTGCGGGAGACCAGCACAGGTAGTCTAACAGTTAGCACTGGAACCCTCTTTGGGTTCAGAAGCCAGCCGTATGGTAGGTTAACGTCGAGACATGACACGGGATGGACCGATCCTAGTGTCGGTGCTAAAACCGACGGATCTCGGGTAGGGGGTCCCGAGCTGGTGATCTGGGCTCTAGATAAAATTGTGTCCCCTTTACTTCCTATTACGAAACCCGAGGAGGTGGACTAGACGGCCCGTAGCATGTGTGGCATTAAAAAGGACTGGTAGGGGAATTAGTTGGGTGTCTGACGCTCGACCCCTCGCAAGCGTGGCATTAAAGATGACTAGCGGGGTGGTTGGGTGGCGGACGTGCATGATACTAAAAAAACAATTGCCCGAGCCAGACATCGAGCGGACGCTCAGCACGTCTGTATCGGTCTGTGTGGACATGAACCCGACCCAAATTTGGGGTAGATTTACATCCGCACGAACATGAAATACACAGTTTGACAAACTGACTCGGTGTGTTGGTTCGTGGTTTTGTCCTCACGGGTTCAAACGGACACAAACAGATGAAACTGGTCAACCGGTTGGAGTTGCCTTAAAGCATCTCCAATAGATGTTGTATATGTATAAGTAACCGAAATTTACACCACTTGGGCCAAAAAGGGGTGCTCCAACAGATGATGTAGATGCAAAAAGAAATCTGAGAGTTTATTCTAGATGTAAAATACATCACTTGGTGATCCAAATATACATCACCAGTTGTTGCCCGAGTAACACAAAATCGCGTCGCGTGAATGCCACTGCCAGGTGGAAGTTTCCTGTTACACATCTGCCCTCTCGCCTACCGTTGGCCACCATGGAGGCTGATACATCCATTTTGCATAATGTTTATCTACTATTATTTATGTTTTTTATTGTATAGTAATGCTTTTTGGAGTAATTCTAATGCCTTTTCTCTCATAATATGCAAGGTATACACAAGGGGGAGAATTCTAGCAGCTGGAAATATAGACCTGAAAAAGCGATGTCAGGCTACCTATTCTGCACAACTCCAAATGAGCTGAAACTTTACGAGGAAATTTTATGCAATATTTGAGGAATGTTGGAGCAAATAAGTACCAAAGGGGGCCCAACAGGTGGGCACAACCCACCTGGGCGCGCTAGGGAGCCTAAGCGCACCCCGGTGGGTTGTGCTCACCCAGGCCCACCTTCGGTGCCCCTCTTCTGGTATATAAGTCATTTTGACCTAGAAAAAATAAGGAGAGGACTTTCGGGACGAAGCGCCGCCATCTCGAGGCGGAACTTGGGCAGGAGCACTTTTGCCCTCCGGCGGAGCGATTCCGTTGGTGGAACTTCCCTCCCGGAGTGGGAAATCATCGTCATCATCGTCACCAACAACTCTCCCATCTTGGGGAGGGCTATCTTCATCAACATCTTCAACAGCACCAACTCCTCTCAAACTCTAGTTCATCTCTTGTGTTCAGTCTTTGTACCGGAACTATAGATTGGTGCTTGTGGGTGACTAGTAGTGTTGATTACATCTTGTAGTTGATTAGTATAAGGTTTATTTGGTGGAATATTATATGTTCATATCCATTATGCTATTTAATCCCCCTCTGATCTTGAGCATGATTATCATTTGTGAGTAGTTACTTTTGTTCCTGAGGTCACGGGAGAAATCATGTTGCAAGTAATCATGTGAACTTGATATGTGTTCGATATTTTGATGATATGTATGTTGTGATTCCCTTAGTGGTGTCATGTGAACGTCGACTACATGACACTTCACCATATTTGGGCCTAAGGGAATTCATTGTGGAGTAGTTATTAGATGATGGGTTGCAAGGGTGACAGAAGCTTAAACCCTAGTTTATGCGCTATTCCGTAAGGGATCGATTGGATCCAAAAGTTTAATGCTATGGTTAGAAATTATTCTTAATACTTTTCTCATAGTTGTGGATGCTTGCGAGGGGGTTAATCATAAGTAGGAGGTTTGTTCAAGTAAGAACAGCACCTAAGCACCGGTCCACCCACATACCAAATTATCAAAGTAGCGAACATGAATTAAGCCAACATGATGAAAGTGACTAGATGAAATTCTCGTGTACTCTCAAGAACACTTTGCTTATCATAAGGGACTGTATTGGCATGTCCTTTGCCACAAAAGGATTGGGCTACCTTTGCTACACTTTTGTTACTACTATCGTTACTTGCTCGTTACAAATTGTCTTGTTATCAAACTACTCTGCTAATTACAATTTTAGCACTTGCAGACATTACCTTGCTGAAAACCACTTGTCATTCCCTTCTGCTCCTCGTTGGATTCGACACTCTTACTTATCGAAAAGGCTACAATTGACCCCATATACTTGTGGGTCATCAAGGCTATTTTATGGTACCGTTGCCGGGGTGTGAAGCGCTCTTGGTAAGTGGAAATTGCTAAGGAAACATTATTACTACATGCTGAAATTTATTGTCACTTGCTACTATGGAAAATAATCCTTTGAGGGGTTTGTTCGGGGTATCTTCACCTCGACCAGAACCACAACTAGTTGCCCCTCAATCTACTGCACCTACTGAAAATATTGTATGAAATTCCTTCGGGTATGGTAGAACAACTGCTAGCTAATCCTTATGTAGGATATGGAACCGAACATCCTCATATGCACTTGATATATGTGGATGAAATTTGTGGATTGTTTAAGCTTTCAGGTTTACCCGGAGATGAAGCTAAGAAGAAGGTTTTCCCTTTATCTTTGAAGGGAAAATCATTGACATGGTATAGACTATGCGATGATATTGGATCTTGGAACTAGAATCGATTGAAATTGGAATTCCATAAAAAATTATATCCTATGCATCTTGTTCATCGTGATCAGAATTATATATATAATTTTTGGCCTCGTTAAGGAGAAAGTATCGCTCTAGCTTGGGGGAGGCTTAAGTCAATGTTATATTCATGCCCCAATCATGAGCTCTCAAGGGAAATTATTATTTAGGATTTTTATGCTTGACTTTCTCGTAATGATCAATCCATGCTCGATACTTTTGTACTAGTTCTTTTATGAAGAAGACTATTGAATTCCGGTGGGATCTTTTAGAAAGAATTAAACACAACTATGAAGATTGGGAACTCGACGAAGGTAAAGAGTCAGGTATTGAACCTAAGTTTGATTGTGTTAAATCTTTTATGAATATCAATGCTTTTCAAAAGTTTAGCACTAAATATGGACTTGACTCTGAGATAGTAGCTTCCTTTTGTGAATCTTTTGCTAATCATGTTGATCTCCCTAAGGAGAAGTGGTTTAAATATCACCCACCTATTAAAGGAGAAATTAAAGAACTGGTAAAAGCTAAAGAAGAAACTATCATTTACAATGTTGATCTAGTTGTTCCTACTACTTATATTGAAAAACCACCTTTCCCTGTTAGGATGAAGGAACATATTAAAGCTTCAAATGTGGTTAACAAAAGTTATGTTTGAACACCCAAACCAGCTAAACAAATCAGAGTTGAACCTAGTGTTGCTATGATTAAAGATCTCTTGGTCGATAATATCGATGGGCATGTTATTTACTTCTGTGATAAAGCTTCTAGAATTGCCAAACCCGATAAAAAGGATAAACATAAACCAGTTGTTGGCACGCCTGTTGTCCCAGTCAAGATAGGAGATCACTGTTATCATGGTTTATGTGACATAGGTGCTAGTATGAGTGCTATTCCTTTTTACTTATATGAAGAAATTAAGAGTGAAATAACACCTGCAGAATTAGAAAACATAGATGTTACTATTAAACTTGCCAATAGAGATACTGTATCACCAATTGGGATTCTTAGAGATGTTGAAGTCTTGTGTGGGAAAATAAAATACCCTATTGATTTTCTTGCCACAAGATGACTTTTGTCCCATTATCTTCGGTAGACCTTTCTTGAACACCGTTAATGCCAGAATAGATTATACGAAACAAACTATCGGTGTTAGCTTTCGTGATGAATCTCATGAATTTAATGTTTCCAAGTTTAGTGGACAACCTCATAAGAAAGATTTGCCTAGTAAGGATGAAATTATTGGTCTTGCTTCTATTGTTATACCTCTTACTGATCCTTTAGAACAATATTTGCTAGACCATGAAAAGGATTTGCATATGTGTGAAAGAAATGAAATAGATAGAATCTTTTTCGAACAACAATCTCTGCTTAAACACAATTTGCCTATTGAAACTCTAGGAGGTCCTCCTCCACCTAAAGGTGATCCTGTGTTTGAATTAAAACAATTGCCAGGTACTTTGAAATATGGTTATCTTGATGAGAAAAAGATATATCCTATTATTATTAGTGCCAACCTTTCAGAACATGAAGACGAAATATTATTGAAAGTTCTAAGGAAGCACAGAGCTGCTATTGGATATACTCTTGATGATCTTAAAGGCATTAACCCCACTCCATGTCAGCACAAGATTAATATGGAACCTTATGCTAAACCCGTTGTTGATCACCAACGTCGGTTAAATCCGAAGATGAAAGAAGTGGCAAGAACAGAAATATTGAAACTTCTGGAAGCAGGTATAATCTATCCTATAGCTGATAGCAGATGGGTAAGTCATGTTCATTGTGTCCCTAAGAAGGGAGGTATTACTGTTGTTCCTAATGATAAGAATGAGCTTATTCCACAAAGAATTGTCACAAGCTATAGGATGGTAACTGATAATAGAAAATTAAACAAAGCAACTAGAAAAGATCATTACCCTCTGCCTTTTATTGATCAAATGCAAGAAAGATTATCCAGGCACACACATTTTTGCTTCCTTGATGGATATTCTGGTTTTTCACAAATACCTGTTTCACAACCTCATCAAGAAAAGACCACTTTTACTTGTCCTTTTGGAACTTATGCTTATAGACATGCCTTTTGGTTTATGTAATGCACATGCTACCTTTCAAAGATGTATGACTGCTATATTCTTTGATTTTTGTGAAAAGATTGTTGAAGTTTTCATGGATGACTTTTCTGTTTATGGGAAGTCTTTTGATGACTGTTTAAGCAATCTTGATCGAGTTTTGTAGAGATGTGAGCAAACAAATCTTGTCTTGAATTGGGAGAAGTGCCACTTTATGGTTAACGAAGGTATTGTTTTGGGCCATAAAATTTCTGAAAGAGTCATTGAGGTGTACAAGCCCGCGCCCCCGACCATGTCGCCGCGTCATTCCGCCGCCCACTCGCGCTCGATGCTCCATGGTCGGACCCACAGCCACTGCCTCCGCGGCCCCGCCACATGACTTCTTTGTCTCCCCGCCACAACACGGGAGCAGAGCCTCAGTCGCTGCTCGGCCGGCCTCACCGCATCTGGTCCATTATGGCGCGCCCACACACAAGCACCGCCTGCGTGCTCGGCCACCAACCATCGCGCCAGCGTGCCTTGTTCAGACGCCGCGCTGAATGGGCGACACCCAGTGCCCGCTAACCTCCTCTGCCAATGACGAATGGGGCCTGCTCATGTAAAACGTAAATAAAAATGAGTTTGAGAAAAGTATATCAATAAATAAATAAATAATAGTCTAATTAGTTAATTAAACTTAATTAAAGTAATTAGCTAGGTTAATTAGCCTAATTAACTAAACTTAGTTAATTAAAACTGTTAGTTTAATTAGATCTATGACAGAACGACCCCACACGTCAGTTGACCCAGTCAATAGCCCTGTTGACTATTGACATCATGTTGATGTCACGATGATGTCATAACCCTATTTTCCTTTTAATTAAATCCGTTAATTTCAGAATATTACTAAAACTTTAGAAAATCATATAAAATAAACCATGTCTCACATGAAAATGTTTTCTACATGAAAGTTGCTCAGAATGACGAGACGAATATGAATGCGCGGTCCGTTCGTCCGCCACACGTCCCTAGCATAGAAAACATCGAATCTTTCCCCTCCGGTTCGTCTGTCCAAAAATGCCTAGCTCCGGGAAAACTTTCCCGGATGTTTTCCCCCTTCGCCAGTATTGCCTAGCACTGCGTCAGAACACCCTAGCTCTGCCTATTGACTTGTCATGCATATGTTTGCTCTGTATTTACTGTTTTTCTCCCCCCTCTTCTTCTCCGGTAGACCCCGAGACCGCAGTTGATGTCCCTGTGATCGACTACGTCATCGACAACACTTCTACCCCTTTTCAGTGGAGCTTCCAAGCAAGCCCCCCATTTGATCATCCTGATATCGCCCATTCCATTCTCTCATGCTTGCATTAGATTTTGCTATTGTAATTGATTGCTCCTATTCTGATGCATAGCCTGCTTTTGTACCTGTTGTTGTACCTTACTTGCTTATCCTAAATTGCTTAGTATAGGTTGGTTAGTGATCCATCGGTGACCCCCACCTTGTCCTTCTTGCCCCTACTTCATCACCGACGACTCGATCAACGTGATCCACGACCAAAGCCCAACACCTCACATCACTTTACCCCCCCCCTTAGTTGTACGACTCTGCATAGTTACCATCGAGTGCCGAGGGTGATACCTCGTAACGCACTCCTGATGATAACTCTGTAGTGTAGCTATTCGGTCGTGGTCACCAAGGGTGATTCCTTCTTCACAACTCCCGATATGACTCTGTGTGCAGCCCCTCAAGTGTGGACCTCGAGGGTGATTCCTCCTACGTTCACCTTGATGATTACATCGAGTGGAATCCACCAAGGGTGATTCCTCAGGTTTTCCCCTTGATGTTTGGACACACGATTAACTTGACTTTACTTGAGACCTTTATTGAAGTCGGGTCGGCCCTGAGCAGTACCCGCGAGTTGATGTGAAAGACGGGTGGGCCCAGAGAGTACCCGCGAGTTTTCCATGTGGCACGGCCGGGCAGTTTGGGCCCTTGCCATAAGTCCACGAGTCGGGGCGAAGGGGTCGCAATATCATGAGTCTCTACTCGTCTCCACGAGCCCCCAATGCACTAATGGTTTGGGTATTTATTCTGAGTTGGCCTCTGGCCTTTACGCACTAACCACCACACAAGAATAGTTATGGGCCTCGACGCTGCAGTATCAGCCGAAGCTTTGTCAGACGTCTAGTTCAGTAGTGCGGCACGATCGGATCATGCTGGCCATCTGAGGCGGTGCTGGTATTCACCCTACATGCAACGACCCGGAGTGTAATGAGCAATGGGCCCAAGACCCCGGAGCACTTAGGATGTAGACCAGTGGGGACCTCTCTGCTGAGCCTAGGTAGAGCTGCGACGTGTTGATCTTCGGAGGCCGAGCATTGACCCAGAAAAGCATGTCCGACCAGAGTAATCAAGCGTGTTGGAAAACGTGGTGCACCCCTGCAGGGAAGATTATCTATTAATAGCCGTGTCCACAGTAACGAACGTTCAGACTTGTATCCTGATCTTATATAACTAGAAATGGATACTCGAGATATGTGGCTCCGGGATTGCTTTCTCGCAGGGAGTCGTCTGGGCGTTAATTCTACAACATGCTTGTTAAATATAAACTGCTATTTTGTACTCTTCTGAATGATGCAAGACGCTTGGAGCTGCTTGAAGATGCTAGTCTTCGATAGGCTAGGCTTTCCCCTCTATTCTAGCATTCTGCAGTTAAGTCCATGGATAGAAACCTTCCATTTGATACCAATGCATACTTAATATAGATCTGATGCTTGCGAGTACTTTGGATGAGTACTCACGGTTGCTTTGCTACCCCTTTTCCGCCTTCTTTCTGTTGGGGAACGTAGCAGAAATTCAAAATTTTCCTACGTGTCACCAAGATCTATCTAGGGAGAAACTAGCAACGAGGGGAAGGAGAGTGCATCTACATACCCTTGTAGATCGCTAAGCGGAAGCGTTCAAGAGAACGGGGTTGAAGGAGTCGTACTGTCGTGATCCAAATCACCGGAGATCCTAGTGCCGAATGGATTCGGCACCTCCGCGTTCAACACACGTCTGACCGGTGGCGTCTCCCATGCCTTGATCCAAAGAAGGTGAGAGGAGAGGTTGGGGAAGACTCCGTCCAGCCAGCAAAGATGATGGCGTGGTGGTGATGGAGGAGCGTGGCAATCCTGCAGGGCTTCACCAAGCACCGCGGGAGAGGAGGAGTACTTGGGAGAGGGGGAGGGCTGCGCCAGAACTTCGTGTGTAGCTCCCATGTGCCTCCCCACTATATATAGGGGTGGAGGGGGATGGTTTCTTGCCCTCCAAGTCCATTGGGGCGTTGGCAAAGGTGGGAGGAAAGAAATCCAATCATTTCCTTCCCCACCGATTGTTATCCCCCCTTTTTAGGGATCTTGATCTTATCCCTTCGGGATATGATCTTATTCCTTCTAAGGGGGGATCTTGGTGCACCTTGACCAGGGTGTGGGGCCTTGCTCCCACTACCCACGCAATGTGGGCCCCCATGCAGTGGGCCCCACTCGAACCTTCTAGAACCTTCCGTTACAATACCGAAAAATCCGAACATTTTCCGGTGGCCAAATAGGACTTCCATATATAAATCTTTACCTCCCGACCATTCCTAACTCCTTGTGACGTCTGGGATCTCATCCGGACTCGAACAACATTCGGTAACCACATACAAACTTCCTTTATAACCCTAGCGTCATCGAACCTTAAGTGTAGACCCTACGGGTTTGGGAACCATCTTGAGACATGACCAGACGTTCTCCCATCAATAACCAACAGCGGATCTGGATACCCATGTTGGCTCCCACATGTTCCACGATGATCTCATCGGATGAACCACGATGTCAAGGACTCAATCGATCCCGTATTCAATTCCCTTTGTCTAACGGTATTGTACTTTCCCAAGATTCGATCGTCGGTATACCGATACCTTGTTCAATCTCGTTACCGACAAGTCTCTTTACTCGTTCCATAACACATCATCCCATGATCAACCCCTTGGTCACATTGTGCACATTATGATCATGTCCTACCAAGTGGGCCCAGAGATACCTCTCCGTTTACACGGAGTGACAAATCCCAGTCTCGATTCGTGCCAACCCAACAGACACTTTCGGAGATACATGTAGTGCACCTTTATAGCCACCCGATTCGTTGTGACGTTTGGTACACCCAAAGCATTCCTACGGTGTCCGGAGTTGCACAATCTCATGGTCTAAGGAAAAGATACTTGACATTAGAAAAGCTTTAGCATACTGAACTACACGATCTCCGTGCTAGGCTTAGGATTGGGTCTTGTCCATCACATCATTCTCCTAATGATGTGATCCGCTATCAACGACATCCAATGTCCATGGTCAGAAACCGTAACCATCTATTGATCAACGAGCTAGTCAAATAGAGGCTTACTAGGGACATGGTGTTGTCTATGTATCCACACATGTATCCGAGTTTCCTATCAATACAATTATAGCATGGATAATAAACGATTATCATGAACAAGGAAATATAATAATAACCAATTTATTATTGCCTCTAGGGCATATTTCCAACAGATCTCCCACTTGCACTAGAGTCAATAATCTAGTTCACATCGCCATGTGATTAACACTCACAGTCACATCGCCATGTGACCAACATCCAAAGAGTTTACTAGTGTCATTAAACTAGTTCACATCATCATGTGATTAAGACTCAATGAGTTCTGGGGTTTGATCATGTTTTGCTTGTGAGAGAGGTTTTAGTCAACGGGTCTGCAACATTCAGATCCGTATGTACTTCGCAAATCTCTAGGTCATATTGTAAATGTTGCTTCCACGCTCCACTTGGAGCTATTCCAAATGGTCGCTCCACTATACGTATCCGGTTTGCTACTCAGAGTCACTCGGATAGGTGTTAAAGCTTGCCTCGACGTAACCCTTTACGTTGAACTCTTTATCACCTCCATAATCGAGAAACATGTCCTTATTACTCCAAGGACAATTTTGACCACTGTCTGGTGATCCACTCCTTGATCACCTTTGTACCCTCTTGCCAGACATGTGGCAAGGCACACATCAAAAGTGGTACTTAGCATAGCATCTTTGTAGAGCCTACGTCTAAAGCATAGGGGCGACCTTCGTCCTTTCTCTCTCAAGCGATCGCATCCTTGTCACCCCACGAGGTATGGTAGTGACTTGATCCAAGTTTCATGATCACTATCATAAGCTTCTACTTCAATTGGTGTAGGTGCCACAGAACAACTTCCCGTGCCCTGCTACACACTAGTTGTAGTGACGGTTCAATAACCATATCAAGTCTCCACCATCCTCCCACTCAACTTTTGAGACAAACTTTTCCTCGAGAAAGGACCCGATTCAAGAAACAATCCCTATTGCTTTGGGATCTGAATTAGGAGGTATACCCAACTGTTTTGGGTGTCCTATGAAGATGCATTTTATCCGCTTTGGGTTCGAGCTTATCAACTGAAACTTTTTCACATAAGCGTCGCACCCCAAACCTTTAAGAAATGATGACTTAGGTTTCTCTAAACCATAGTTCATACGGTGTCATCTCAGCGAATTACGTGGTGCCCTATTTAAAGTGAATGTGGATGTCTCTAAGGCCTAACCCATGAACGATAGTGGTAATTCGACAAGAGACATCATGGTACGCACCATATTCAATAGGGTGCAACTATGATGTTTGGACACACCATCAAACTATGGTGTTCCAGGCGGTATTAATTGTGAAACAATTTCCACAATGTCTTAATTGCATGCCAAAGCTCGTAACTCAGATACTCATCTCTATGATCATATCATAGACATTTTATCCTCTTGTCACGATAATCTTCAACTTCACTCTGAAAATACTTGAACCATTCAATAATTCAGACTTGTGTTTCATCAAGTAGATATACTCAGTATCTACTCAAATCATCCGTGAAGTAAGAACATAATGATATCCACTGCGTGCCTCAGCACTCATTGGACTGCACACATCAAAATGTATTACTTCCAATAAGTTGCTTTCTTGTTCCATTTTACTGAAAAACGAGGCTTTTTAGTCATCTTGCCCATGTGGTATGATTTGCATATCTCAAGTGATTCAAAATCTAGTGAGTCCAAACGATCCATCTGCATGGAGTTTCTTCATGCGTATACACCAATAGACATGGTTCGCATGTCTTAAACTTTTCAAAAACGAGTGAGTCCAAAGATCCATCAACATGGAGCTTCTTCATGTGTTTTACACCAATATGACTTACATGGCAGTGCCACAAGTAAGTGGTACTATCATTACTATCTTATATCTTTTGGCATGAAAATGTGTATCACTACGATCGAGATTCAATAAACCATTCGTTTCAGGTGCAAGACCATTGAAGGTATTATTCAAATAAACAGAGTAACCATTATTCTCCTTAAATGAATAACCGTATTGCGATAGACATAATCCAATCATGTCTATGCTCAACGCAAACACCAAATGACAATTATTCAAGTTTAATACTAATCTTGATGGTAGAGGGAGTGTGCGATGTTTGATCACATCAAACTTGGAAATACTTCAACACATATCGTCGACTCACCTTTAGCTAGTCTCCGTTTATTCCGTAGCTCTTTTATTTGAGTTACTAGCACTTAGCAACCGAACCGTATCTAATACCACTGGTGCTACTAGGAGTACTAGTAAAGTACACATTAACATAATGTATATCCAATATACTTCTATCGACCTTGCCACCTTCTCATCTACCAAGTATCTAGGGTAATTCCGCTCTAGTGACTATTCCCTTATCACGAAGCACTTAGTCTCGGGTTTGGATTCAACCTTGGGTTTCTTCACCGAGCAAAGAAATGATTTGCCATTTCATGAAGTATCCCTTCTTGCCCTTGCCCTTCTTGAAACTAGTGGTTTCACCAACCATCAACAATTGGTGCTCCTTCTTGATTTCTACTTTCGCGATGTCAAACATCGTGAATACCTCAAGGATCATCATATCTATCCACGATATGTTATAGTTCATCACGAAGCTCTAGCGACTTGGTGGCAATGACTTTGGAGAAACATCACTATCTCATCTCGGAAGATCAACTCCCACTGATTCAAGTGATTGTTGCACTCGGACAATCTCGGCACAAACTCAATGATTGAGCTTTTCTCCCTTAGTTTGCGAGCTAAGAAAATTGTCGGAGGTCTTATACCTCTTGACGTGGGCACGAGCACGAAATCCCAATTTCAACCCTCGAAAAAATCTCATATGTTCGCGATGTTTGGCGTCTTTGGTGCCTCAACTCTAAACCGTTTAAGCGAACTATCACGTAGTTATCAAAACGTGTATGTTCGATGTTCGCAACATCCACAAATGACATTTGGGGTTCAAAGACACCGAGTAGTGCATTAAGGACATAAGCTTTCTCTCGTCGCATAATCGCTCTCACAACTTTCAACTATATTTTCTCTAGGAACATATCTAAGCAAAGGAACTAAAGCGCGAGTTTACGACATAATTTGCAAAGATCTTTTGACTATGTTCAGGATAATTAAGTTCATCTTATGAACTCCCACTCAGATAGACATCCCTCCAGTCATCTAAGTGATTACATGATCCGAGTCAACTAGGTCGTGTCCGATCATCACGTGAGACGGACTAGTCATCATCGGTGAACATCTTCATGTTGATCGTATCCTCCATACGACTCATGCTCGACCTTTCGGTCTCTATGTTCCGAGGCCATGTCTGTACATGCTAGGCTCGTCAAGTTAACCCTAAGTGTTTTGCATGTGTAAAACTGTCTTACACCGTTGTATGCGAACGTAAGGATCTATCACACCGATCATCACGTGGTGCTTGAAGCATTTAACTTTAGCAACGGTGCAGCTTAGGGAGAACACTTCTTGAAATTGTTGTAAGGATCATCTTATTTACTACCGTCGTTCTAAGTAAACAAGATGCATAAACATAATAAACATCACATGCAATTATATAGTAGTGACATGATATGGCCAATATCATATAGCTCCATTGATCTCCATCTTCGGGGCTCCATGATCATCTTGTCACCGGCATGACACCATGATCTCCATCATCATGATCTCCATCATCGTGTCTTCATGAAGTTGTCACGCCAACGACTACTTCTACTTCTATGGCTAACGCGTTTAGCAATAAAGTAAAGTAATTTACATGGCGTTCTTCAATGACACGCAGGTCATACAAAAATAAAGACAACTCCTATGGCTCCTGCCGGTTCTCATACTCATCGACATGCAAGTAGTGATTCCTATTACAAGAACATGATCAATTTCATACATCACATATCATTCATCACATTCTTCTTGGCCATATCACATCACATAGCATACCCTGCAAAAACAAGTTAGATGTCCTCTAATTGTTGTTTGCATGTTTTACGTGGCTGTTATGGGTTTCTAGCAAGAACGTTTCTTACCTACGCAAAACCACAACGTGATATGTCAATTTCTATTTACCCTTCATAAGGACCCTTTTCATCGAATCCGATCCGACTAAAGTGGGGGACACTGGCACCCGCTAGCCACCTAATGCAACAAGTGCATGTCAATCGGTGGAACTCAGATCACGTGGAGAATGCGTGTAAGGTCGGTCCGGGCGCTTCATCCCACGATGCCGCCAAATCAAGATTGGACTAGTAACGGTAAGCATATTGAACAACATCAGCGCCCACAACTACTTTGTGTTCTACTCGTGCAAAGAATCTACGCAATAGACGTAGCTCATGATGCCACTTGTTGGGGAACGTGGCGTAAATTCAAAATTTTCCTCGTGTCACCAAGATCTATCTATGGAGAAACCAAAGAATGAGGGAAGGAGAGTGCATCTACATACCCTTGTAGATCGCTAAGCGAAGCGTTCAAGAGAACGGGGTTGAAGGAGTCGTACTTGTCGTGATCCAAATCACCGGAGATCCTAGTGCCGAACAGACGGCACCTCCGCGTTCAACACACATACTGACCGGTGGCGTCTCCCATGCCTTGATCCAAAGAAGGTGAGAGGGAGAGGTTGGGGAAGACGCCGCCCAGCAGCAGCACGACGGCGTGGTGGTGATGGAGGAGCGTGGCAATCCTGCAGGGCTTCGCCAAGCACCGCGGGAGAGGAGGAGTACTTGGGAGAGGGGGAGGGCTGCGCCAGAACTTCGTGTGTAGCTCCCATGCGCCTCCTCACTATATATAGGGGTGGATGGGGCTGATTTCTTGCCCTCCAAGTCCATTGGGGAGTTGGCAAAGGTGGGAGGAAAGAAATTCCATCATTTCCTTCCCCACCGATTGTTATCCCCCCTTTTTAGGGATCTTGATCTTATCCCTTCGGGATATGATCTTATTCCTTCTAAGGGGGATCTTGGTGCGCTTGACCAGGGTGTGGGGCCTTGCCCCCACTACCCACGCTCATGTGCCCCCCATGCAGTGGGCCCCACTTGAACCTTCTAGAACCTTCCCGTACAATACCGAAAAATCCGAACATTTTCCGGTGGCGAAATAGGACTTCTCATATATAAATCTTTACCTCCGGACCATTTGGGAACTCCTCATGACGTCCGGGATCTCATCCGGACTCAAACAACATTCGGTAACCACATACAAACTTCCTTTATAATCCTAGCGCCATCGAACCTTAAGTGTGTAGACCCTACGGGTTCGGGAACCATGCGAACATGACCGAGGGCGTTCTCCCATCAATAACCAATAGCGGATCTGGATACCCATGTTGGCTCCCACATGTTCCACGATGATCTCATCGGATGAACCACGATGTCAAGGACTCAATCGATCCGTATTCAATTCCCTTTGTCTAGCGGTATTGTACTTTCCCGAGATTCGATCGTCGGTATCCGATACCTTGTTCAATCTCGTTCACGCAAGTCTCTTTACTCGTTCCGTAACACATCATCCGTGATCAACCCCTTGGTCACATTGTGCACATTATGATGATGTCCTACCAAGTGGGCCCAGTGATACCTCTCCGTTTACGGAGTGACAAATCGATGCGGATTCGTACCAACCCAATGACACTTTCGGAGATACCAGTAGTGCACCTTTATAGCCACCTAGTTACGTTGTGACGTTTGGTACACCAAAGCATTCCTACGGTGTCAGGAGTTGCATAATCTCATGGTCTAAGGAAAAGATACTTGACATTAGAAAAGCTTTAGCATACAAACTACACGATCTACGTGCTAGGCTTAGGATTGGGTCTTGTCCATCACATCATTCTCCTAATGATGTGATCCCGTTATCAACGACATCCAATGTCCATGGTCAGGAAACCGTAACCATCTATTGATCAACGAGCTAGTCAACTAGAGGCTTACTAGGGACATGGTATTGTCTATGTATCCACACATGTATCTGAGTTTCCTATCAATACAATTATAGCATGGATAATAAACGATTATCATGAACAAGGAAATATAATAATAACCAATTTATTATTGCCTCTAGGGCATATTTCCAACACTTTCTTCTTCCTGGTTGATGCAACCAGATGATGGATCCCTGGAGTCAGATGTCATCGCCGACGGATACTACTACGTGGAGACCGCCGACGACCAGGAGTAGTTAGGAGGTCCCAGGTAGGAGGCCTTGCCTCTTCAGTCGTGTTGCTTTTGTGCTAGCCTTCTTAAAGCATCCTTGTTTAACTTATGTCTGTACTCAGATAATGTTGCTTCCGCTAACTCTTGTGTATCTAGCTTTTGTATTCGAGCCATCGAGGCCCCTGGCTTGTAATATAAAGCTTGTATTATTTTATTTGTGTCTAGAGTTGTGTTGTGATATCTTCCTGTGAGTCCTTGTTCTTGATCGTACACATTTGCGTGTATAATTAGTGTATGATTGAATCGGGGGCATCACAGTTAGGGTCGTTGCTGACCCATTCCGGCGCCACGTCCGTCTTGGTGAACATGGAGTGGTGACCGGCATCGCACCGGTCGTATCTTGCTTGCTGCCTTGCCGCACGCTTCGCTTTGGATACAACAGCTCAAGAGCTTAAGGCACCGCCGTAACCGCCTCCTCCGAGGTAGTGGAGGATGCGGCCACGCGCCTTCGTGATCGCGGGCAGCATCTCCTCCTTTATCAGACGACGTGGTGGCGACGAGGGCCCGTCAGTCTGCGCGTAGCGGTAGTGCGGCGGGGATGACGCCAACTCGTCCTTGACACGACGAAGGCACTAGGGAAACATCGGCTCCTTCTTCATGCGCCCTCCGATGTGGAGGCCACAATTGTGCGGTGGGGACACCGGTTTGCCTTTCACTCGGAGTGGGTATGTCGGCATCTGCTTCACGTGGACGTGCATCAGGGATGGTGGCTCCTCCATACACGTCGATGTCGGTGTTCTGGATATGGGGGTATCCAGCCCTGCCTACCTGCGACCCACCACGTGGCTCCATCGACGGCCTGGTATGGCCCAACTTCAACTTTGACAGCTCAAGACCCTCGTGAGGCGGACGACGCGCCAAGACCCCCAAGGGGAACGGCCTCCTCAGGCTGGCTCCCGAGGGGCGGAGAGTTCTATGCAAGCTATGCCTCATGAGGTTCGGCTGATGTGAGCCATGATGACCAAGGCCAGACAGGCGCCAGGCGGGCGCAAAGCGCAGGTTTCCTCTTTGGTGCAAAGGAGGCAGGCCGCAGGCACGGAGTCCCAAGGAATCACCCAAAGGTTTCTATTCTGGTGCAATGAGACCAAGGCCGCCAGGACGGCAGGGCAAAGGTCATCGACGAGCCCACCGCAGCGTCACGACAAAAGGCTTTTCGCAGGCGAAGACCACTTTTGTCAGGTTAAGCTGTACCACATGTCCCCTTTCAAATCTGGCCATTGTGGGATTCCTTCCCGCCAACATTTGGGAAGAGGACCAAGGCCACTATAAATAGGACCTAGCGACCACCATAGAGTGGGGATCCATTCTCATCCGACCAACTCACCAGCTCTCTTGAGCTCAAGAACACCTTACCTCCTGAGGCCAGTTCATCCACTGTACTAGTTCATCCTCAGCCCTCCGAGGCAATCCACCAAAACATTGGAGTAGGGTATTACACCGCAAGGTGGCCTGAACCAGGATAAACTGTTGTGTCTTTTTGTCTCTTCGAGCTCGTCGCGCTAGGCTTAGGAGGATCGCGAGTAGGCAGGCTGGGTAGGTTGAGATCTCCGCACGCACCCCAGAGTTTGAGCCTCTCAAGGGTTTGCGGAACCTGTAATCCAACATTTGGCGCGCCAGGTAGGGGTGCGTCGGATCTTCTCTTCCGCGATCGGTCCACCGCCACTCCGACACCTCCATGGCCGATGCCCCGAGGGCACGTGTCGAGCACTGGGTGGTTTGGGCCTCCGTGACGGTGCTCGCTGACGAGGAGGATCTCCACTCCGCCCTGCTCGCGGCCCACACTACGCCTGGGGCGGCCGGCCATGAGGGCGCGGGCGTAGCTGCCCCCAGTGGTATCAGCGCCACAACCGCGCGCCATTGTGCGATCCATAAACTACTGCCAAGAAGAATCGCGCCAAAGACACGCCAGCAGGACAAGCAAACATGAGGGTTGCTGTCATCGTGGCACGAGAGCTCCTGAGGTGCAGGCTGCTGGAAAGCGGCCGCGACGCCTCTTTGGAATGAACCGCCCGACTCTTCGGATGCGGCATGCGAGTGCGCCGCCATTCGCCTCGCCTACATCGCAGGCGATGGTAGGGACGCGCGCTCGTCCCCGACACAACCGCACGCCCCCTCCCAGGACCCCCAAAGAGCCCCTTGACGCCGGCCAGCTTCGCAGAGTAGCCCGCACCCCTCCGAATGTACTGCCTCAGCATGGAGCTGCTCCGGGCGATATCGCCAGGGGCCGCGCTGGAGCGCCGGCACCTGGACGGTAGGGCTGAAGGACGACTGAAGGAGACGGGAACGTGAGGCAGTCAGGCGGTGTTTCTGGTGCGGCCAGCCCGGAAGCCTACGTCCCTGTCGCGATGGATCCAAGGCACGCACTGGGAGAGGGCGCCAGCCGATCCCCCATGCCCGGCTAACGTCTCCAACGGCGACAACCTCTGGGTACAGCTAATGCCACAGGGGCACACTTACGCTGACCATGGATCGCAGGTGAACCAGGGTGCAGCTACTACCAGGATTCTCGGGACGACGGATCCCCCGCAGGAGCGCGAAGGACATTGGGAGCAAAGACGGGAAGCCCAGCGGCGGCTCTTCTCGCCTTTGCCTGAGCGCGGGCTACGCACGAGGTAGGTTCCCCAGGGGGAAAGCGCCGTGAGCCCTTCCCGGTGGGGGCCTACTGATTGTCGAGGACGCCGCCAGCGTCCCCCTTGCCCCTTGGTCTTGTCCTGGTTTCAGGTCTCCCCAACGATGGTCGGGGGTGGCGCACGGCGGGGTCCTCGTCGGGCAACATGAAGCAAGGCTCCGGCCTGTGAAGGTCTCTGCTCGTGACACTCTCACGTAATAATGAGTGGGGCTATACATGCCCCGGAGTCTCCTGAGTGCCTCCCTGGGGCCTCACGGGGGATCCCGCCCACATCCTAGTGGAAGCACCATGCTTCGCGCTCGCCGTCGACACTGTCCCCAATGGCTATGCCTAGCCAGTGGAAGCACTTAGCTCCGCGCTGGTGAGAAGACTTGAAGACTATTTAGGCGCCGGACGCGGCCATTTGCTTTTGCCTCCTTTTTTGTACTTGTTCGTTGGCTTTTTGAAGCGGTTTGGTTCTCATGTGTTTATAAAATGGGGGAAGTTTTCTCAACGTGTGCTGCTATCTTGCCTTCAGTTCTTGCGTTCTTTCTGGAGCTCATGAGTGTTGCCCTGCCCTCAAGTGCCTCGCGAGTGGGGGCTGGGTATGGTGCACGCGCTGGTATCGATCATTTCCCCCCGGGGGCTCAAGGGTGCGGCTGCCATGCGCCCCCACCTCGCCACGGTCTGGCAGCTGGTTCCTTGCAAGGCACTCTAGGGCAGGTCAACAAGCCACCTTGGAGGCTCAGAACCTCGCAAGCCCGCGGCAGGCTGGCCCCAGAAGAAGGAGCGCCACCGCGACACCAGGCCTCACTCGAGACTCATGGAACCAAAGATAAGTCATGAACAACTACCTCGCTTAGTGGCCCGCAGCCATGTGGGGTCGCGCTCAGGGCGCTACTTCAAAAGCATTTCATGGTTTCGTACATCATAAGGGGCCCCCTTCTCAAAATGCTCTCACGAGGATGCGTTCAAGTTTTTGTAATATAGGTCAAAGCAAAAAGAAACACGAGCCTAGTTGGGTGCGCCTTCCTCATCACCTTCGTCCGTGTTGCTTGCGTCGTGGCGGCCGTCCTCCTCATCATCGCCACCCGCGTCGTCTTCGCCGGCCGCAATCACGACCGTGTCATCCTCCAGAGCAAACTCTGCTACCAGGGTATCCACAGGGTCGTCCACCCACCCGGTCAGGTTGTCCTGAATAACCAAGGGCACGGGGGCTAGCATAGCATCGAAGTCGAAGTGAGGGTCGCGGTTGAGGAGATGGATGAAGACACGTGAGAACGCGCGCCAAGGAAGACCCCGGCTCCTCTCCGCTACAAGCTCGCGAGTCCTCGCAGCCCGAGCCTACAGGCGGGTCACGATGTCGGTGAAGAAGTTGAGGTGGCTGGCGTAGTCATTCTCGTGCGGATGAGGAGCGCTCTTGTCACAGATGGTGCCCAAGGCGGAATTAGCTCTATGTCCGAGGCCCTAGAGCATCGAGGCGTGCTCGCGCTGCAGCGTCCAGCGACGATTTGCTTCACTCGCGGTCCTCTCTGCCAGGGACGCGGTGTCCTTGATCTGCTGCTGAAGGGAAGACAGTTCGGCTCGGGCGGAGGCCAAGGCAGATTCGGAAGAAATAAGGGCTTCTAGAGTAGCACTCTCACGCTGCTCCACGGACTGCAGCTTCGCCTTCAGGGCAGAGGTCCTACCTTCAAGCTCGGCCTTGAGCAGCTCCAGATCCAGGCGGTGCCCCTCAGCCAAGTCAGCACGTGCCTTCGCCACCCACTCTTCCACCTCCAGCTGGACCTGGGCTTCTCGGGCGGCGATGACGTCCTCAGCCGTTGCAGCCTGGCGCTCCCTCACCTCCAGCCTCTCCAACGCCACGCTACGCTCCATGGTCTCCAATGCCAAATCTTCGTGGCACCTTAGGAGCTCTGCCTCGGCAAAGGCCGCCTCGCCTGGTGAGGAGGCCAGAAGGGCGCGGCACTCCTCGACTTCACGCTCAAGGGCCACATTTGAAGACAAAAGCTCTCGCTCCTGCTCCTCGGCCGCCTCATGACGACGGTTGGCGGCCTCGGCCTCTTCCATGGCGCGGGCGCAAGCCTCACGAGAAGTCGCGAGCGAGGCCGCCGCAAGCGCATCGGCCTCGTCGCGCTGAACTCTCTCGAGGTTAATGACAACCTTCATTTGATGCCACTCATGCGCCAAGCGGCGGCCTTCTGCCTCAAGCCTGACGTTGATTGGTGAGCTCTCCGCCCAGATGGATCATCGCACGCATCGCTTCACCAAAGAGCTCGAAGCGCACGACACTGCGCCCACGAGCAAGCGCAAGCGCATCACCAGGGCCCTCGTCGGCCTTGGAGGCTGCCGGGGAGGCACTGGGCGCCCCGCCTACCGCCGGCCAGGGGCTGGCCGGTGTAGCCCCACAACCTGAAGACGAAGGCTGCCCAAGGGGTGCCCCTGCCAACAATGACAAGAGGAAGGATGGTGATACGTCTCCAACGTATCTATAATTTTTGATTGTTACATGCTATTATATTATCTGTTTTGGATGTTTAATGGGCTTTATTATACACTTTTATACTATTTTTGGGACTAACCTATTAACCGGAGGCCCAGTCCAAATTTTTGTTTTTTCGCCTATTTCAGTGTTTCACCGAAAAGGAATATCAAATGGAGTCCAAACGGAATGAAACCTTTGGGAGAGTTGTTTTTGGAACAAACGCAATCCAGGAGACTTGGAGTGGACGTCAAGGAAGCAACGAGGCGACCATGAGGCAGGGAGGCGCGCCCCCCACCGTCGTGGGCCCCTCGTGGCTCCCCTGACCGACTTCTTTCGCCTATATATACTCATATACCCTGAAAACATCTGAGGGCACCACGAAACCCTATTTCCACCGCCGCCACCTTCTGTACCCTAAGATCCCATCTTGGGGCCTTTTCCGGCGCTCTGCCAGAGGGGGAATCGATCATGGAGTGCTTCTACATCAACACCATAGCCTCTCCGATGATGTGTGAGTAGTTTACCTCGGACCTTGGGGTCCATAGTTATTAGCTAGATGGCTTCTCCTCTCTTTTTGGATCTCAATACAAAGTTCTCCTCGATCTTCTTGGAAATCTATTCGATGTAATTCTTTTTGCGGTGTGTTTGTCGAGATCCGATGAATTATGGGTTTATGATCAAGATTATCTATGAACAATATTTGAATATCCTCTGAATTCTTTTAAGTATCATTTGTTATCTTTGCAAGTCTCTTCGAATTATCAGTTTGGTTTGGCCTACTAGATTGATCTTTCTTGCAATGGGAGAAGTGCTTAGCTTTGGGTTCAATCTTGCGGTGTCCTTTCCCAAAGATAGCGAGCGACAAGACATGTATTGTCTTGTTGCCATCGAGGATAAAAAGATGGGGTTTATATCATATTGCTTGAGTTTATCCCTCTACATCATGTCATCTTGCCTAATGCATTACTCTGTTCTTATGAACTTAATACTCTAGATGCATGTTGGATAGCGGTCGATGTGTGGAGTAATAGTAGTAGATGCAGATTGTTTCGATCTACTTGTCACGGACGTGATGCCTATATACATGATCATGCCTAGATATTCTCATAACTATGCACTTTTCTATCAATTGCTCGACAGTAATTTGTTCACCCACCATAATACTTATGCTATATTGAGAGAAGCCACTAGTGAAACCTATGGCCCCCGGGTCTATTTTCCATCATATAAGTTTCCGATCTATTTTATTTTGCAATCTTTACTTTCCAATCTATATCATAAAAATACCAAAAATATTTATCTTATTATCTCTATAAGATCTCACTTTTGCAAGTGGCCGTGAAGGGATTGACAACCCCTTTATCGCGTTGGTTGCAAGGTTCTTATTTGTTTGTGCAGGTACGAGGTATTTGAGTGTAGCCTCCTACTAGATTAATACCTTGGTTCTCAAAAACCGAGGAAAATACTTACGCTACTTTGCTGCATCACCCTTTCCTCTTCGAGGGAAAACCAACGCATGCTCAAGAGGTAGCAGATCGCCGGTGCGTCCCCCGTCTCACAGTCACAGGCTGAGCCGCAGAGAGGGGGAGCAGGGAGCTCAGGTCCGGGGCCCCTTGCGGAGTCGTGGCAGCTGAAGTCGGCCCCACGCCTCAAGCAGCCAGGGCCTCGAGGTCTCGTCTTGACGTCAAAGCAGGATCCTTGAGTTGCCGCCTCCCGATGTTTCGTCTTCGCCGGAGCCCTGCAAAGCCCTAGTCAGAAGAAAACACGACGCGCAAGGAATCAAGAGCAAGGGTACTTACTCATCGGCAGCCACATATCTCCTCGGCTTCAGCAGCTGACGGGTGCCATCGCTGTGGCACGGAGACCTCTTCCTCTTCAGGAGTTATTCAAGGCTCAGGTGGGGCCGACCAGACCCCGTCGGGCGACCCTCGGGAGGAGGAGCGCCCGACGTGATCTTCTAGCTTAAGGCTCCGGTGCCATTGGTGTGCTCCTCGCCGTCGGCAGCCACTCTGGAGCCATTGCCCCGGGCGTCAGGGGCCACTGCCTCCAAAGTTTGGGGTCGCGTCAGCCCCGCGACAGCTCCCTTCAGGGCCTCAGGAGCCCCGGCCTCCTGGGCCACCATCGGTGCCAGGCCTCCGGAGGAGCCCTCGGCAGCTGCTGGAGGCGAGCGCCCCCTGCTTCCACACTTGGGGCGGATGCAACATGATTGAATAGAAGAGGAGCCACGAAGACGGGGTTCTCGCGGGACCCCTCAAGGCCCTCCGGAAGTAACCCCCACTCGTCGAATAAAGGCATCTACCCCGCGAAGGCTGCCTTATTCGAGCACTGGTAGAGGAGACAACCACCCCCCGGGAGGTCAGCAGGCTCGGGTTCACCCGTCAGGAGTTTGAGCACCATGCTCAAGGTCCCGGCGGTCAGTGACAGCCTATGCAGCCTCATGGGATCATCTACACCCGCAAGGTCCCACATTGGGCGAGAATGGTGCTGAAGGGGAGCGACGCGCTGCCTGACGAATTCCTTCACCACCATCGGCGTCGTCACTTCCAGCTCTTGCAACCTCTCCAACCTCTTCCAGACGAAAGCAAGGCGCCGATCAGAGAGCTTCTCGTGGCCCCAACCAGAGCTAGGCGAAGCCGGTGCCCTAGGAGTTAGGAGCATGGGGCTGAACGTGCCGGCATCCATGAGCAGTCACTGCTTCCGGAACCCCTTCGTGGCCGGCGAGAGCTCGAAGTCGATCCTTGAGCTGGCGCTTGCGGCTACCACTTCAAAAGTTGCGCATCCTGAGCGTTGGCGAGCATCGATCAATCGAAGCAAGAAGAAATGGCGAAACAGGGCCACAGAAGGAGTAATGCCGACCATGGCCTCGCAGGGGAAGGCGAAGACGGCGAGAAAGATAACAGAGCGGGGGTCCAGATGCAGCAGGTGGATCTGGTAATGCGAGATCATTGCATTGAAGTGTTAGGGAACGTAGTAATTTCAAAAAATTTCCTACGCATACGCAAGATCATGGTGATGCATAGCAAGGAGAGGGAGAGTGTTGTCTCGTGCCCTCATAGACCGGCGAAGCGATCTGGCGTAGAGGAAGTAGTCGTCACGATCTCCTCGCGATCCAACCAATCCAGGTAGCCGTTACTCGGCGCCCCGAGTTCTTGACACACGTCTGCTCGATGGCGCTCCTCGGGCTCCAATCGATGAGAGCCGGGGAGGGAGAGTTCCAAATCGACCTGACGGCGTGGTGGCGATCTTGATGTTCTATGGCACAAGGCCGCCTAAGCTTTGCGACGATATGACCGAGGTGGAATATGGTGGAGGGGCACCGCACACGCTAAGGAACGATCCGTAGATCAACTTGTGTGTTCTAGGGTGCCCCGCCTTGCGTATATAAAGGAGCAAGGGGGTGCGGCCGGCCCTAGAGGAGGCGGCTGCCGGGAGGAGTCCTACTCCCACCGAGTAGGACTCCCCTCTCCTAGTTGGAGTAGGATTGGGGGAGGGAAGAGGGAAGAGCGCCCCTCTCCTTGTCCTATTGGACCGGGGGGGGGGCTGCGGCCTACTGCCGGCCCTTCCTCTTCTCCTCATTGCCCACTAAGGCCCAATAGCCCCGGAGGGTTCCAGAACCCGGTGTTAGAATAAAATCGATTTCATCAAAACCATTCGAACTCCAAATATAGGCTTCCAATATATCAATCTTTATGTCTCGACCATTTGAGACTCCTCATCATGTCCGTGATCACATCCGTTACTCGAACTTCTTGGTACATCAAAATACACAAACTCATAATATAACCGCCATCGAAACCTTAAGCGTGCACGAACCCTACGGTTCGAGAACAATGTAGACATGACCGAGACACGTCTCGGTCGATAACCAATAAGCGGGACACGGATGCCCATATTGGTTCCTACATATTCTCCGAAGATCTTTATCGGTCGGACCGCATAACAACATCGTTGTTCCTTTGTCGTCGGTATGTTACTTGCGAGATTCGATCGTCGGTATCAATACCTAGTTCAATCTCGTTCTGCAAGCAAGTCTCTTTACTCGTTCCGTAATACATCATCTCACGACTAACTCATTAGTTGTAATGCTTGCAAGGCTTCATGATGTGTATTACCGAGAGGGCCCAGAGATACCTCTCCGTCAATCGGAGTGACAAAACCTAATCTCGAAATCTGCGAACCCAACATCCGCCTTTGGAGACACCTGTAGTACTCCTTTATAATCACCCGATTCGTTGTGGCGTTTGGTAGCACCAAAGTGTTCCTCCGTAGCAGGAGTTGCATAATCTCATAGTTACAGAACATGTATAAGTCATGGATAAAAGCAAGTAGCAACATACTAAGCGATCGTGTGCTAAGCTAGTGGAATGGGTCATGTCAATCGGATCATCCAACTAATGATGTGACCTTGTTAATCAAATAACAACTCTGTGTTCATGGTTAGGAAACATAACCATCTTTGATTAACAAGCTAGTCTAATAGAGGCATACTAGTGACATCTTGTTTGTCTATGCATTCACACATGTATCATGTTTAGGTTAATACAATTCTAGCATGAATGATAAACATTTATCATGAAATAAGGAAATAAATAATAACTTTATTATTGCCTCTAGGGCATATTTCCTTCATGAAGAAGGGGGAGAAGGGAGGAACCAGCCCCGCAAGGAAAGCATGGAGATAGATGGAGATCTCAGTGGCACTCATCTCATTCACTCGCCAAGATGCAGGACGGACGGTCATTGCCCTCCACCCATTGGAATCGGCTGCAAGCGCATGGCGGACCTTGTCCAGCCCCTCCTGGTTGATCACCATCGACTGCTCGAGGGCTGGCTCCAAGGCCGGCAGAGGACCGGCCAGAGCGCGCGGCTTCCCTTTCTTCTTCCTCGGCTGGGGGGCCATGACAAGCGCCAATAGAGGGGCGAGGCGCCGGCACCAGATCTATGAACGGAGCGGCAAGACTGGAAAGGAAGAAATGAGGGCCGAGTGCGACAGTCTGCGAAGGGTGAGCTATTCTGACAACGGGCGACCACTAGGCCTGGCGAATAACAAGGCGGCATGGGGAAGTGGAGTCGCTCACGTCCCATCGATCGCCATAGGTCATCAAGGCCGCAGGCGGTTAGGGTCGCGACACTCCGCACTTGCCCTTTGGCTTCGCCTGGAAGCCAAGTCTGAGCGCGCCTTGGGCCCGGGCTCTTGTCGGCGATGCGGATATGGGGTATCGATCCCGCCGCTGCGCCCACCACGTGGCTCCATCGGCGGCTGATGCGGCCCGGCTTCACATCGACAGCTCAAGACCCTCGTGAGGGGCAAGCCTCATGAGGCGGAAGACGCCAAGACCCCAGGGGATCGGCCTCCTCGGTGGCTCTAGAGGCGAGAGAGTTCTATGCAAGGTATGCCTCACGAGGCTCGGTGGCGTGAGCCATGACGACCAAGGCGGTAAGGCGTCATGCGGTAGAGCGCAGTTTCCTCTTGATTGCAAAGGAGGCGGGCCAGCGCGAGTCCCGAGGAATCAGCCAAAGGTAAATGCTTGGTTAAATGTTTCCACTGATTTTGTTATTGGCAATGAAAACGCTGCATGGGATTACTGGAATCAAGTCGCTGAAGAATATAACGCAAATACCACCGATAATAGAAGAAGACAACCTATCCAAATCAAACGCCGTTGGGGTAAGATGAGCTCGAAAATTCTGCTATTCGATGGCATGTGGCACAGGGTCGACGATGCATTCACAGCTACTCGACAATATAACCAGGACTTGGTTTCCAAATCTCTAGAGATGTATAGATTAGAACAAAATCAATCATTCAAATTCCCCAACATGTGAATGTTCATACGGAACTATCCCCAGTGGAATGCAATGTACTGTCAAGTCAAAAAGCCATGATTTAGATAATAAATTGTTATTCTCATTCCAAGTTGTACTCCCCAAATTTGTTTTTAGGACTATGTAAAGTCAATTTGGAATATGCCAAAACTTTAGATCACCAAATATTATTCTCCTATGATAATTAAAAGTTCCTTCATACAAGTATTGTTCTATCCAGGAAGAACATGGCGCCTACAGATCCCCATAGTTTCATGTGTGCATCTCAGCACCAACCAAATCATATTCAACGATTAGTACAACGAGGGGTACGGAGATTACCTCGATGCCGTACCTGATGGCGATGCCGGGTGAGCTTGGACCTCCTATACGCCTCGTGCTCGCGTGCCGCTGGCTCCTCCCACCTTACAGTCCGCCAGCCTCACCGCGAGCTCCCCCGGCCTAGTCCCCATGCCGCAAGGCGCGGCTGCTGCCTGCTCTCCTCTACTGCTTCTTGCCCCCTCCTGTCCGTTAGCCTCGACGCGAGCTCGTCCGGCCTCGTCCCCATGCGGCGCAGCTGCTTCCTCCTCCGTGCACACGACGTCCTCTTCCTATCCGTCAGCCTCGCCGCCATCCCATCCGACCTCGTCTCCATGGAGGAAGAGGCGGGTTGCTGCCTCCTCCGCCCGCACGCCGCTGTTCGCCGTGGCTGCCATCTTAGGGTGGGGGAGGTCGGCCTGCAGGTCTTGTCCCACTCGCTGGATCTGACGAGAGATGGTCTTGTGTAGAAGGGTGTGGAGAGTTCGAGAGGAGAGAGCTAGCTGAATGAGGACTGAGCTGAGTGGGTAGCAGGCTGGCGGAGCTGGTTCGTTGTTCGGTCGGCGGTGGCGTCGATGCTTCAGTTTGTGCGTTGGAGGGACGGGCGCTTCACACGTTCATCCGGAAGAAAAAAAAATCTGATAAGCGCTCGAACTAGCGCTCGTGCGTTGCAATCCCAGTCGCTTACACCGGTGCTTCCCCCTAAATTAATTTTCTTTTTAACGCAAGCGCCCAAATAAGCGCCCATGCATTGGAGATGCCCTTAGAGCATCTCCAGCCGTTGGCCACCCGAGGGGCGCCTAAAATCACCGCCTGGGGGCGAGCCGGCGCAAAAAAACGGTCTGGGGGTGAGTTGCCCCCAGTCGCCGTCCCCAAGGCCGCCCCCAGGCGCGTCTAATTTTTTCAAAAAAAAAACGATCAGCGAAGTTCGGTTAAAAACGGCTAAATTTCGGCAAACTTTGACATATATTACATGTTCGACGTGTTTACATAACAAATATAACTAAAAAAAGAAATCGCTAAACGCGGAGTAGTCGCCGTCGTCACCGCCGTCGTCGTTGTCGTCAGCCTTCTCCTCCTTGGCGCGGCCGTCCTGGCTGCACCCCTGCCCGGCGTCGCCATGGCGGACAGGTGCCGGCGGCGCGTCGTCGTCGCTGTTGTCGAGGTAGACAACTCATCCTTCTTCGCGGCCTCGGTGGTGCTGCTCGAAGCGCCACAGTGCGGCGACCTGGCACTCCCTCTCCATACCGAGGAAGTCCTTGCGTGCCCATTTCAGGGCCGCATCGTCATCGAGCGCCACCTCGCCGGGCTCCGTCTTCACGGCGGGGAGACCCGGCTCCGTTTTCACCGTCGCGAGCCCGGGCTCCGTCTTGGGCTTGACGAACTGCGGAGGAGCCGATGAGGGGGCGTGCCGGCCGCCTTCGTTGATAGCGATCTGCGGCTGCGAGTCGCCCGGCCGAAGGGCGTCTCCGCCATGAGCTCGGTCTTGACGCCGAAAGCGGCGGAGTGTCGGAGGAGGGAAGAAGACCACGGCGAGGAGGAGGAAGACGACGAAGAGCGAACCTCTGGGCGCCATTGCCGTGGCGTCGGCGACAAAGGGGCCGCGGCCGTCGGGAGAGGGTATGTTAGTGGCGGCTCGTTGCCGCCCTCAAGGTGTGCCAATACGTCGCCGAGCGTGCGGCCGGGGACGCCCCACCAAACGCGGCGGCCCTCGGCTGTTACATCGCCGCCCACCACCGCCCGTTGGTGGATGCCGACTCTCCGACGGCGCTGGCACGCCGCCCATGCCGAGTGGTTGTCGGCGGCGTACTGGGGGAGGGTGCGTTGCTCATCGATGAGGGAGGCGCGCGCGAGCTCAACCTCGTCGGCGAAGTAGGCGGTCCGCACCGCGGGGTTGGGTAACGGCGGAACGGGCACTCCCCCGTTGCTGAGCCGCCACCCCGACGGCCCGGCGCGCATGTCCGGCGGCGCCGGGATGTTGGCCTCGAACAGGAGCCACGACTCCTGTTCACGGAGCGAGCGGCGGCCGAAGCCGTTGGCCACCGCCTCGTCGCCGGGGAAGCGTTCCGCCATTGGGGGAGGGAGGGCTCGGAGGAGGCGCACGGGAGAGGGAGAGGAAGGGCTCGGCGGCTGCGGTGCACGGCAGAAGGAGAGGGAGAGGGCTTGGCGGCATGGGGCTGGCGTGGGCTGAGGCGAGGAGGGCGTCGGCTTATATAGCCACGTCCGTATGTATGTGTGGCGGGAGGGCGGCGCGCGTGCCTCGTGACGCTGAGACCGTGAGAATCAATGGCAAGGCCGATTGCCGGCGGCGGTCGGCAGACTTAGCATTGATTCCCGCGGAACCGAGGCGACGAGGCGATGAAGCGCTGTCTCGTGACTAAGCGGGCCCATGGTTGCCAGCGCCAAAACCACTCGCCCGGCGCCCGGGCGCCCCAATCTTGCCGGGTTCGGCCTGGTCCGCCGCTGATTTCGCCCAGCCGGCGGCGCTCTGAGGGCGCGATCGGGCCTTTTTTCGCCGCCAAAAAGCGATCGGAGGCCGTTCTGGTGGCGCGGCTGGAGATGCTCTTAAGCGCCGCCGCGTGAGATATTTGTGCGCCGTGCGCGCCGCGTCGTACACTCTCTCCCTCTCGCTGCGTGCTCCGTCTCGTCGGTTCAAATCATCAAAATCAAAAATAAAAACAAAAAGAAGTACCCCGTCTCTTGGAACGTCCCGTCAAACTGCACACAGCACCCTCACTGCCCACTACTAGGACTCCCCTCGTTGCTTCCTCCTGCTCTGCCGCCCCGTCTTAGAGCATCTCCAGCCGTTGGCCCTCCAGGAGGGCTAAAATCGCCCCTAAGGCGCCTCAAGCCTTAACCAGCTATTTGGGGCGTGATGCCCCCCAGTCGCGGCGCCCATGGTTTTTCGAAAAATTTAAACACGGCACAAACACGGCGCAAATTCATTGCAAACTTCGGTGAGTTCGTTCAAACTTAAACATATTTTACAAAAAAAACTACTAGGGACGGCCACTCGCCGTCTCCATCGCCGCTCCTCGCCGTCTGCCTCACCACTCCCTACCGCCTGCCGCCCGCCCTCGCAGTTCTACATGTCGAGGAGGCTGTAGAACCGTGTGTAGTCACCGCCGCCGTCCCTGCTGCATCCCTCCCCCGGTTGGCGCGGCGGGTTGGACGGCCCGGGGGCGTCCTCGTCGTCGTCATTGCCGAGATCACGGCGCGTGCTTTCGTCCTCGCGCCCGCACTTGCGAGCCGATCTCCTCGAGGCCCGCGCTGCCGGACCATCTCGTCATGAGAGTAGTCGTCCGCGCCCGCGCGGGCGTGCTTTCGTCGAGAAGCTTGCGCGGGCTATCTCCTCGTGCTCCACAGGAGGCGGGCTCGCTTGGGCTCGGCGAGGACAAGCGGCCGGATGGGGGTGGTGGACTTCAGCGTCACGACGCCGGAGCTCTGCGCGCTGCTGGCGACAGCGTGTCTGAGCTCCGGCTGACGCGGCGCGGAGGCGAGGAGAGCCCGACGAGCCCGGGCGAGAGGAGGAGGCAGCGGCGCAGCTTCCATACGCCTCGGCGTCGAGAGCGCCACGGCGGCGTGAGAAGGACGAGGCGGGGTACTCGAGGCGCGGCGTGTTGCCGCCCTCGATGTACTCGAGGCGGCCTCCAGCGTCTTGGTGGCACGCCCCGCACCGGCGCCGCCCTCGGAGTTGAGTCTGCCGGAGGGCACGGCGTCGTTCGTCACCTCGAGCTTTCGGCGTGTCGGCGCGCAGTAAGCCTTCCTCGCCGCCACGGCGGACGCGCGGATCGTCGCGATCTCCGCCGCCGCGCCGCCCGATGGTGGTGGTGGCACGCACGCGCCGCGGCCGATCCTCCACGCCTCGGCACCCGCATGTCCGGCGGGGCCGGGTACTCGGCCTCGAAGAGGAGGCGAGCCTCGTCCTCGTGCAGATGGCGGCGCCCGAAGCCATTCGCCGCCGCGCCGTCGCCTGGGAAGCGCTCGGCCATCCTTCCGAGGTGGAGACGGCGAGAAGAGGAAGGGGAGAAGTGGGCGCGTCGGCGGCGAAGTGTTTGTCGCGTGTCTCCGTGGCTGGTTCTCGCTTATATAGGCGGGCGCCACAGCGGTAAACTTAAGCCGACGCAGCGTTACTGCGTGGCGGGGCGTGGCGAGAGGGCGCGTCGCCCGCCTTCATCTGCGCCACCCATGAGGCATCAATGGAGGCTGACCGGTGCGGTAGCGCGCGCAGCTTTGGCATTGATTCGCTGCGGGAATCGAGGCGATGAGGACGACGAAGCGGCGAGAAGCGAGTCGAGTCGCTGACGCGGCTGGCCCACGGCCATTTCACGCCAAAAAATATTCGCCCGGCGCTCCCGAGCGCCCCCAGCACGCCGGGTTTGAGTTGGATCCGTCGGCGTCAATTTCGACCCGAGAAGCGAAAAATGGGCCCTGGGGACGCGATTGGGCCGATTTTTTGGCGCCGGAAAAGTCGCGGGGGGGACTTGTGGGGACGCGGCTGGAGATGCTCTTAATCGCAGCTTCCCCAGACGCTGCTTTGCCATTAACCCCCGGCCCGGCGGCCCCCGTCCCCCCGCATTCACCAATCCATCCAGGAAAACGAAGAAAACAAGAAACTCCAAAGCTCTCTAGTCTTTGCCGTGAGCAATCGACAGAGGTACTAGAATCCATCCGGTTGGTTGCAGATTCGACTGATGTTTTCGGTAGCAGACACTCTTTTCCTGATATTGTTCCGTATTTTTGGACCTCCTTTTCGGTTGATCTTGTTTTGCTCTGTTCTTCGTAGTTCCATCCCATTCGTTTCGTTCTTGGTCACCGCAGATTTCTGCCTGCATTTCTTCCTGAAGCTACATTCCAGTTTTTTTTTTTTTGAGTAAAGCTACATTCCAGTTTTGTAGTAGTATGCTGCAATACTCGCCTACTCCCCTTTCTGTCCTTTATTGACCTGCTTGATTTTCCCCTTTGCAGATCTGTTAGGCTTTGTTCGGTTACACCCTGTCTCAAGGGGATTGGAGGGGGTTTGGGGGGGATTTGACTTGTATGGGATTTTATCCCTGCCAAACCTCTTCAAATCCATGCCTGCTGAGGTGACGTTTTCCCTGCAACTTGTTCGTATTTTTTTTTTGTCATCAGAGAAACACCATTGACTTGTAGGGGGGCGCTGTTGCATCCACTCCTGCTGAGGTGACGTTTTCCCTGCAACTTGTTCGTATTTTTTTTTTGTCATCAGAGAAACACCATATTTCTGGGATGGGGGAGTTCGTCGGTGTTTATCTGCCATTTTAGGGCGTCCAATTGCATTTTCTCTGTTACAACTCTTTTAAAATCATTACATGAGTATGCCTCACCGTCTGATGTGCAATCCAATTGTATGCTCCGACTTATTCAGAAATCGACATGATGTTTTTCTTTTCCTCTGGTTAACCGGTAATGACCGAGTTTTCAGATTAATTTTTATTTCCATGTCTGGTGTCTCCAGTTAGCACTTCATACAACACAAATACAAATTCAAGTTTTATTTTCCTAGGTTCCGATTTTCATTGCCATTCTTAATTTAATGTAATGTAATTTCGAAGTTGATCCTAGGACTTTAAATTTGATCATGTCTTATGGTTGACATTTGTCACTAATTTGATCTTTCATGCCCACACATATAAATTTTTTTAAATTCTTTTATATGTGGTTGAAACTATTTCTGTTTAGCAAAATAATTCAGGGAAATCAGGAGTTCTCTGTATCAAGATTTAGATTTGCATTTATTATTATGAATTTTTTAATTCTCAGAACATTTATTTGGGTGCACATTTATCGATTTACAAGTATGTTGACTTCATGCATGGTTTAGATTCCAGCTAATACTATTTAATTTTCCTTTTATATTTGGAATATGCAGACAAATGAGTTAGTAAAACTAAGATTTATGAACAAGAAATGACACCTTGGATAATACTTCAATTACCTTTATTTTGCTCTTTAGGTAATTCATTGGCAACTGGCACTTGTTATTTTGGCACCTCATGAACTTGTACCAAAGAAAGTTTGCGTGGATGAAGAATAAAAGTACAAAAAGGAAAAGAAAGTGCCATCTCATTAAATTTAGTGGAATAATGATACATAATTCTGAGGACAGTAAAGATTGTGTACTGCTTCTAACCCCTGATCACGGATGTATCAGTTACTGGTTTCCACAATAATTGGTTGATAAATTAAACCCAAATGGATCTATATTCTGATATTTTATAGGTTCAGTTGCAGGCTATATGGCTGAGACGGGAGGCGCACGTTGTTTGCATGCAAGCCTTGATGTGTTGGCTTCTGATGTTCACTCCAGGCTGGAGTTCCACAAGAGTGCCTATACGGACTACGCCGGCATCAACAATGCGCTTCACTGTGTCATGGAGGAAAAAGCAACGCTTCTGCTACAACAGAATGGTAAAAACTCTTGTGTTTTAGTAGGAATTTCCATATCCTTTAGTATGTAATAATAAGCATCTAGGTGATAACTTTGAAGTGCTCGTAATTTCTACATAAGAAGATCGTATCGCAAGAGATGAATTCTGTTGCCATGACATAATAGGATCATCAGAAACACAGTACTCCCATCTGTTTGTTGAAAAATATGTTTTGTGCATGGACTTGGTCTCTGCTATGCAACTTTTCTATGTTTGTCACATGAGAAATTTGAAAATTTGTGATATAATAAATGCATTTTCTCTTACTGGTCTAATAGTATTAGTTTCAAAATAACGATACTAAATAAGATTTCACATGGTGAGTCACAGTTAGAAATGTTTTGACTGTACACATTCTAGGATGTCATCTAATTACGACAGGGCGAGTAGTTTACTACCTTAAGCTAAACAAAAATAATACCGATACTTCACACTTGAATTTTATTGTCAGCCATACCAAAAGATAATCCTAAAAAACTAAACTGAGCTTTGTTCTATTCTTTTTGGTACTGTGAACAGCTGTCACTGAAAAGGACAAACTGATCGCTGAACTGAAAACAAGGAATGAAGAACAGGCAGCAGAGATTGAATCTCTAAAGGAAGAGCTGGAAGCAAGGGAGTCAAGCCATGTACTACTAGCACTGCAGGGAAGTGGTCTTCAGAGTAGCCAGTCTGGAAGAGTGAGTATTTTTTCCTTGGAGCAATTGGAAATCGCATTTTGATTGCTAATCCTTGCTGTGTTGAATGAATTCGAGGGACACTACCTCTGTTCAGATTGCAGATTACAGTATAGCATCTTGATCGTTCTTTTGTTTATAGATTTTTATCAGATCTTCAGTTTATTAGCTGCAGTTGATCTATGTGGATCTTTATTTGCAATAGTGCTGTCGAGTAGTTACATTTCATTGGGTCATTGACTGGTAAACTAGTATAGTGATCCTTGTCTTATTCTTATTTGGAGTCATTGATCTTGGTGATTTAACAAAGTACAAAATTTTCCACTTTATTGCGTACGTGTGTTTGTCAGCGCAATGTAATGCCCTGATGAATCTTTATGCACAGAATAAACGGACACGAGAATCTGATGGCAACGGTGAAGTTGCTGATGAGCATGGTGTTATGGACAATCCTGATCAAGATGATCAAGGTTTAAGCACTGAGCTTGAGAATGCTAAAAAGGAACTTTCTGATATCCACTCTATGCTGATCAAGGTTCGGTCACCCTCTGCTGACATTAGATTCTGCGTGCATTCTGATCATTACTTTTTGAACTTTTTTTATATGGCAAACAGTGGGGAAAAGCCCCACTGCAGTTTTTATTAATAATAACTAGAAGCAGTAAAGTGTACAAGACGATAAGCAGAGTTAATCCAGAGAGCTTAATAAATGAATAAAGACCTAATAAAAGAAAGAAAATAATATAAGACGTTTCAGGTGATACCTACTTAAAAAAAAACTGAAAAATCCTTGTTGAAGTTACTCAGCCATTCTTTGGAAAGTGTGGAATGTTTGCTCGTAGCTCTATGGCCAACCATGGCTTGTTTGGTCACACTATTTTAACTGTTCTGTTGAAAAATGAACACGAGGTGGAATATTGAAAATTTCTTGTGCTCCAGGGATTCATGGATATTAGTGCTACTTCAATACGGAATATTGCAATAAAGAATATAGGCGAATTGAGCTACAAACCGTTCCAACAGGCATGCCTTAAGAAGCTGCCTCCAGAAGAAGCTTCGAAGAAAGCTTCTGAGTTGTACAACTTTTGGCAGAAGCAGCTGCTGAACCCAGCGGGGAATCCCTCCAAAACTGTCATGGAGAAAGGTAACCCTAAGGAAGGTATCTCTAAGGTACTACTGCACCATCTTGTCTGAACCTCAAAGTTCTTTTACAGACCATAGCCTTCCTTCCTTATCATTTGGTGGAGATGATAATTTATGAGATTTTACTATTATTTGTGTGATTAGGAGATTGATGTCGATGATGCCGATCTGCTAAAGCTACGTGCTGAATGGGGTGAAGACGTGTACAAGGCTGTGGCGAATTGTTTGGTGGAAATTGAAAAATGTGGCAGGCTGACGGACAGAACCATCATACCCGTGATTTGGAATCAAAAGGTGGACAGGACAGCCACTCGCAGTGAAAGTGTTGAGCACATGTGCAGCCAAGTGAGGCGTCTGAGAACTCGCAGGTATGACAGTACGAGCTTAACATGTGTTTTCAAGTAAGAATCTTCTGCTTCTTATAGATTGTCCTTTGTGTATAATTTAAAACAGAAACATTAGTACTGATTGGAACGCCATAATGGTATTCATAGTTTTTGATGCTTGTGAGAAATGGCAATGCAAACTAGTAGGAGTATCTCTTAGGAGCTGGGAAAGCCAAACATTTTTGGCCTTCTAATACATACTAAATAGATCTCGCATGATTTATAGTAGCCGATTTGTATTAAGTGAAAATCTTATATGAACCTATGTCCACATTTACCCCTCCATGAGTTTGTAGACTTTTGTGCTTCCAGAATTTTTTGCCGAAAATCACAATGTTCTAAAAATGTTAAATTTAGGTACATGTAACAAATTGTGAAAAAAAGAACCATATGTGCTCTGTACAAAAGATGAAGATAAGAACATGTCTTTGCTACGTAATTTGGTACCTCCTGTTTCCTTGTACAGTACACATAATCACATTCTTCAATGAATATTTGTACATGCACCTAAATTATTTCGTGCAGTACCATGAATGTTTGAGATCTTTTGATACAAACACTTGAATAAGTTAATATGAATGAGCCCACGCTCATAAAACATAAAATTTGATTTGATAAAATTAGATTATATATAGTACCCATTAAATATATTTTGAAGACTTGTCTAGATGTATGCAGGAACTGACTTTGCAGGCGCAAGGCAGGCTGGTGGAAGGACATGGAGGTGATTTACTGTTCTTTGAATCGCTTTAATGTGAGATCCTAGAAATCTACATTTTTGAGAAGGCAATTTTCTGAAGAAAAAACATGAACCTAGCTGATGTTGCATGAAAAAAATATTAAAATTAAACCAATACATCTGATGGTAACCTCTATAGCAGTACAGCCATAATTGCCTTAGCTGACATCTTGTCCTGTTTTCTGACTAGGTCTGTCTGTCGTATCAACTCCATTTTGGAAACAGGGGCAGTAGAAGTAGCAAACCTATGGTGAAGAACTGAAGACTGGAGGAGTCTTATTTTGTCGAAGAACGAAACCGCAGCTGATCGTATGGCAGAACATTGTCATGATCTGTGTGTTACGTGATCATTTAGTACTGCCTAACTACAAACCTTAAAATAGATTAACGCAAGCAGCCCTTTTGCCCATCGTATTTTAGCTGTCCTCTCCAGCAGCAATTCAGCGGCACCTACATTACTTTGAACTGTAAAGCTTGCTGATGCGGGGAGCTTTTGCATCGTTGCACTGTCGTGCTGCACTGCAAACGTAATATATTAAACTAGCCTTTTAAATTGTGTCTTGCCTGTTTTATTGTTTGTCTAAGTTTTTCCTGGCCATTTTTTGAGCAAACACAATTCGGCAACTGGCTTGGCAAATCTAATTAGTTTTTGACCGCGACAATGGCGATGTTGTGATGGCCCATGAAATCACAACTTCAGTAAAAAAACGCTTAAAGTTTCAACTCTGAAACTGGATGAGCGAACGACCGCAAGTTTCAAAGATTAAAACTTGACACTTATTGTACCCTCGTGCGGGATTCAATTACTTGATGAATTGTGAGGTTATACCCTCATGCGGGATCCAATTACTTTATGAGGGCTTCTTTGATTCAAAGGAATTTTATAGGATTTATGTTGGACTGAAATCCTTAGGAACTTTTTCTTCGTTGGTCCTTTGATTCATAGGATTGGATCCCGTAGGAATTTTTCCTATGGAATTTTTTGTACTACATTTCATAAGAAATCTAACATCCACTCCAACCTCTTTTTATATTTCCCTTGTTTTTCCTTTGCCATCAAACACTCCTTGTTAACCCTATTGAATTTCAATTGGCATGCCACTCCAACCCTATACTTTTCCTATTCCTACATTTTTAAAATCCTACGAATCAAAGAGGCCGTGAATTGTGAGGTAATCGGGTGGCTGGGAAGGGTGCTCTCGTGCGTGCCCAACTACTTTACGAATGTGCGTGCTCCCGCACCTGCATACCCTGTAAATTTTTGGTGACTTAGGGCAATTGCAACGGTGATCACCGAAGCAGATATGTCACGCCCGGGCTTGTCCGTGAATAAGATAGAGGTGAATGACGTTCAACCAAAGTCACCAAATAAAAAGCGGACACTGGTCCGACGTGTTGTTGGTCTCCACCTCCAACGCCTCTTCGAGGCGGTTTCGCTTCGCCTTATTCACGTGGAACAACCACCTCTCACGGAATCGCGCACTGTCCGTTGCTTGTCCATGATGCTCGGGTCCATCGTGACCATGGTCCGATGGCCTGGTCGGACGCATGCTCCCCTGCGATCTAGTACTCCGCCAGCTAATGCTCCTCGAGGAGTTGCAGGTTGTACCATTGCTCCTCCTACAGTAACCGCAACACAGACACCGACAATGCATGTTTCTCCTGC
This sequence comes from Aegilops speltoides, assembly GCA_021437245.1. Taxonomy (NCBI): domain Eukaryota; kingdom Viridiplantae; phylum Streptophyta; class Magnoliopsida; order Poales; family Poaceae; genus Aegilops; species Aegilops speltoides. Next base: position 82,589,004 of record CM038145.1, on the reverse strand, counting down.
TCCATATCCTCCATCACCCCGGTTGTAGTGTTGCTTCGCTTGTAGTAGGGTGAACCTGACAAACGATGGCTCATGCACCGACACGAGCGCCTGCTCCTCCTTCTCCGCTTCCTTCGTCGTCTCGTCCTTCTGGTCTGAGCTCGACCGAGGAGAGGCCTGAGGCCGTCCCTTCGAAATGCGGGCTGTGCATGGGGATTCCCACGCGTGCACCTCGCCCGCGACTTTGTGGCGGCGTCATGGCTACAGTCTCTTTTATCACCCAGGACGGGTCCCGACCATGGCGACAACAGTGGACGAAGGAGGAAGGGGTGGTGTGCTGACGTCTCGAACGAAGGAAGATGAGGCTCGGAGGGGTAGGGTTTTGTGGCATCGCCGACTTGCTTTAAATAGTAGGCGCATGGGCAGGCGGAGCCGCGGCTTGAATACGGGTCCTCGGAGTTGGCTTCTCGTTTGCCGCATCGGTCGGTCACCCGTCTTGAATGCGGTAGGAACCCATCTTGTTGTCCCGCACGATCATGTTCTCTCTGAACCGGCATGAATGCAACGGGGAGAGCGAGCGAACATGACGGGAGAGGCAGAGCGGCGACTTGAATGCGGGAGCCTGGAGTTGGCTTCTTAATTTGCCTCATCGGTGTGAATGCCAGCCAACTTGAGTACGGTAGGAAGTTGTCCCGTTGTCTTGTTCAGTCAAGTTCGTTCTAAACCGGCATGAATGCGACGTGGTTTGCAAGTGGACGTGTCGCGAGAGGCCGGAGAGGGTTTTTTGACATGGGCCCACGTTGTTGAAGGCTTATGCAGCAGAGGACCGGTTTTAGAAATGTGATTAGCATGGAAAGCTCCTTTGCAGTACACAGAAGACCCCGCCCATTGCCGGACCTGCCTAGTGGTGCGCAGCATGCCTGGCACATGCGGCGCAGCCGGCTACAGCCCTCGGGTCTCGTCCTCTTCCCGTTGCAACGGCGCGCTTCAGCTCCTCTCACGCCATTCCGTCCCCTCCTTCCCCTCCTTGGTATTCTTCCTCCCATAGTCCCATGTGCTGATGCGCCAGAAGGGAAAAGCCCCGAAGCTCCGGTACCGCATTCACTTTCCCCTCCCATTGCTATTCCCGTTCGTTCTCTGATTCCCTCTACAGTTCGCAGTTCTAGAGGAGGGTAAAGATTTTTTCCATTTCCATGTGTATTCTCGTTGCCTCCGTGTTCTTGTTTGTGCTCGAGCCTCCGTGAACGATTCTTTGTGGATTCCTGACAGGGTTGAAGGGAGTTTCTTGTCTGTGTGCCAAGAGCCTTTGCTCTCGGTTCGTCAAAGTTTCCCACTTCTTGTGTTCTTCTTCTTTCTTTCTTGGAGGTGGGGAAAGGAGCAGAGTGTTTCCCCATTAACCAGTCCTTCCCCCCGCGCAATTTGGTCTCTTTTTGCAGGTTCCGAACAAATATTTATTCCGTAACTTGTGTTTTTAACTCCCTTATTTCGGAATCGGAAGCCTAAATTTGTGATTTTGGGATGCATGCCCGGAAGAACAGTTTCCGATCTTGCATCCTTTTTGTGTGTGTCCTTTTCGGAAGTTGGAGGAAATGTGTTGTTGCTCTGTTTCCTGGGTTTCTTCCTGGATCATCCCCATCCTGTTTTGTTCCTAGATTCGAAATTCAGTTTTTTGTGTTGCCTAAAGCCCTAAACCCCTTCAGTCTTTCAGTCACCTAATCGATTGTTCCCCTCTGCAGATCAGTTTGAGGCCGGGCCGGCGGTAGTGGAGGCAGCATCTTGGCTGAACCATTTGTAAAGGTGAGGTTTTTTTCCTCATCATCTTGGATTGCATGAGCGCATGGCTGTTCGTTCACCTTGGATGGTATACAACACCTGTGTGTCTGTTTCCTGTGTTTTCCCAATCATAAATTGTGTGAGCTGAAAATGAGGAACACGCCAAGGGGGGCGATTTATGAACTTTAATGAGAGGGGTGTCTTGTGCTTATTTTCCTATGATGGGTGTTTCGGCTGGTCATAGTGAGAGTAACATAGGTAGTAACATAGATGCCACATAAGCAAAAATGTTGATGTGGCAAGTAGTTAATGAGGAGAGAGGCAAATAGAGTAACCTAATATGTTACCATCACATAACGCTTTCCAATGCAAAATGAGTCTACAAGACAATAAATGAACATGTGTATGTTACTATACATATGACACTTCCCACTATAAGGGTAGTAACATAGAGTAGTAACGTATGCATGTTACTACTCTAAGTTACTCCCCACTATGTTACTATGTTCATAATGCATATCAATGAGCTATTTTGGTTCATAGAAGCACTTTTAGTTACAAACTAAGCCACAGGTAACCACAGCAGCCACACTAGCACTGGTAGTATAATGTGGTGTAAGGTGACTATGTTTGTGATATTCTGTTAGCCATGAACTTGCAGGCTACATGGCAGACAGCAGAGGAAGGGATGCCTCTATTGATGCTTTGATTTCCAAGCTTGAATCCAAGATATACTACCATAGGGATGCCGCTGTCGAGTACCTGGATATCAAGACTATGGTTGATAAAGTTGTAGAAGAAAAGAATAAGCTCTTGGCTGAGAACACTGAATTCCTGAATACTATTGATAAGATCGTGGAAGAAAAGGAAAAACTCCAGCATGATCATGAAGGTCTGTGAACTTTCATGTTGTTCGAGTTCTGATTCTAAACTAGTCTTGTTAGGATCCTGATGTTTGATGTTGCACTCATTTGGTGGCAGTGCTTAATGAGCTGGTGGCACCAATGGCGGAGCAGCTTGAAATGGTAAAGAAGGAGCTTGAAGAAGTAAAATATGAGCATGTGGGAGCAAAGGAGGAGCTTGCTGTGGCAAAAGAGCAACTTGCTCAGAAGAACAAAGAGCTGAATGTTCTAAGGAAGAAGATTCAGGAGAGTGAAGCCATGCACACTCAACATGAGCAGCAAATTGGAAGTGCTTCTGAGCCTGCTCGTTCCAAAATGGTAAACACTAAAAGCCATTTAGCACAACTATTTAGAATTTGGAGCTTCGGTGGCCTCATAATTTTAATCTTGCAACATCATCAGCCATTCACCACGACTATTTAGAATTTGGAGCTTCTGACTTAATTCTTCATTTTCTAGATGCACTAACACCTTAATGGTTTTCTATTACTCTATAAACTGACTACCTTTGAACCTTTCCATGTGTTTAGTTTTTTTGCTAGTATTCTACCAAAGCCGATGAAATATCTCTCTTGTTTGCAATCAGTGGCATAAATGCAATGAACAATCATGGAGCATAGAATTTCCTCTGTTTTATTTATGTAGTTTTTTCATTCTTAAACATTGTCGAATATCTAAGCTGATTCTCTGTCCTTGATAGAATAGCCTCATGTTTGGTATTTTTTTCTTGTTTGTCTATGTTTATGATTATAGGAGTCTCTCTGTGTAAGCAGGTAACAAGATTATCACATAAACGGGCTATCCTGCTCCAAGGATCATCGGACAATGACACAGACAAACATCGTTGTAAAAAACAGAGGTCCTATCCGCAGGTGCCAAATAACCCAACCGCTGGCCAGCATTCAGGCAGAGATGACGATCAGGAGGTTGTCAGACAAAAGCTGATCAAGGTTTTCTCATACAATCTTGAACTGAATACTGCATACATTCTAGATCTGTGATCTTGCAGTGAGCATATGCATATACGTTACATATATAGGTGTTAAATTTGTAAATTTGAGGTGCGTGAGAGCTGGTCGATTGATGTTATATCCAAATTGATATTTCAGGGGTTCTCTGAAATTGATGCTGGACAGTCAATTGGGATAAAGAAAATGGGGAAATTAAATGAGAAGCCATTCCGGGATGCTTGTGCTGTCAAGCTGGCTCCTAAATATGCTGGTGCGAAATCTTCTGAACTGTACACACTGTGGCAGGAACTACTCGATAGTCCAAACTGGAAACCCTTCAAGTCTGTCATAGTTGATGGCAATCATCAGGTAACTCGTTTACTGATCGTTCAAACTTGCAGCATGTGCTTCATCAGTTCTTAAGGTTAACAATTTTTGTGTGGCTTACGTGACTAGGAGGAGGTCATAGATGTTGATGATGATAAGCTGCAAGGACTGAATATGGCATGGGGAGAAGGCCCCTACAATGCTGTCATTAGTGCATTGGTTGAGAGGAAAGAGTACAACACTGATGGAACAGGTGATGCCTTCGATCTATGGAACTATAAGGAAGGGAGGAAGGCCACTCTTGGGGAGTGTGTTGATTGTATCTTGGACAATGTAAAGAAACTCAAGCGGGTCCATCTGACATACAGGTAAGGTGTCGGTGATTATGAACTTGTTACAGCCTTGGTAGATGCATCTTGCTGATTATGTTGTTATTTTTTTATATGGGCATGTCATGGATCCTTGATGGAGCATCAGAATTTGTGTTTCAGTTGTGGGCTTGTGGCAAGTCACATGTGTCGTGGTCGGTCACTGCTTATGCCTTAAGCATTAGCTTATCTTTAATCATTTAAGGCATCAAAATGTTACTTATTACCATTTGTTAGATTCATGCATATTCTGTTTAGACATCCAGTGTGCTCTGCTGAACTCTGTGTGTTAATGAAAAGTTAGTCAGGAAAACACTTCATTTCAAAAATATGTTTAGCCGCCCTAAAGGGGAGACGACTATTTGGTATTTATCCCGCTCAGTAAAATAGGACAGTGTTTGTGTCGCTGCAGGGCATGATGACTAGGTGGCTGAAACAACACAACTGACACAACTAAATTTGAATTGCTCATGTGAAATTTCGATATTCCTTTTAGTGCGGTTTTAACTCAGAACGGAAGCGGCATGTGGAATCGAAAGGAAGCGGCATGCAGACCTTGCCTCCTCTGATCTAAAACTCAAAAACATGACGCGTCTATACAAATATGCATGGTGGATTTCTCTTACATTATCAAAACTAGAAACATATTTATCCTTGAGAATCGAGTTTCTACGTTGCCACTGTTTTCCGCGTCGAGCTCATGCTTACAGTTTGTTTCTGGCTTCTTGCGCAGGTCGAGGAGAACAATGTGTACTGCCACTGCGAGCATGCATGACCCAGTGAAAGATCTGTCGGCAGCAAGTAATGAACGAAGTCATCAGATGTCCAACACTAGCAAGCATGGAGGGAAGTCATGATCTTAGCAGGCTTTTATTTTGCGCAACCATTTCATGCGTCTGGTTAGAACTCTGGTGTATCAATAAGCCGCTGCTTCTGTGTTACCTTGGTTTCAACTTCTGACAAGAACTCTGATGCATGAATATGTTACTGACTTTGGTGCCATTTTCATTTCACGCTTCTTCAATGTTCCAGTGTTCTCCTTCTTGGAGTGGCTTTTCTTTCTGTTTGATACCTGGAGAGTGAAGAATAATAGCTTGGTTTCAGAATGCTAGTGCGTCCTTGGTTCGGTAATATTGCTGTCTAGATTGTGGAATGTATCTGAAGGACCTCGTCTTCTGTAGTCTTTAGACACACCGGTGGTTACTGCTGAATTTCGTTTGTGCGTGTGCGTGTGTGAAATTAATATAGAAGCCTCTTTTTATTGAAAAATATTATCACCATGCATTGTACGAGTAGGCAATAAGTTTTTTCTATATCATTGTAGACAATGAAGTTTGTGTCAGGGCCCTTACTCTTGCTGCGTGTACACCATCCAACTATTAAAACTGGTGCAGAATTCATTAGACCTTTTCTCGCTGATCCATACATGTCCACATGGATGTTATGGCCAACATAATTTATGCTTGTAAATACCACTTCCTCCGTTTCAAAATAATTGAAGTTCTAAATTTCTCTTAAACTTCTTTGAGTCTGACCAAATTCATAGAAAAATATATTAAGATATACTCTCTCCGTCCAAAAATAAGTGCCTGTGTCGACTGTGGACGTCTAGGGTGCAACCGATTAAAATTTTTATTAGCTAAATTCCTAGCGGGATAATCGAATTCCCTCTCGCTCCCCCGCTCCCCTGCGCTGCGCACCCGCTCCCCTGTGCCGGTAGCCACTCCGGCTCCGGTGGCTACCCTTCCCGGCCGGCTGCCACTCCGGCCCCGGCCGCCACCGCGCTCTGCAGGCATGGGGAGCCGCGTCCAGCTCTCCGACTCCTCGTCCGGCGGCTCGAGCCCCTCCTCTGCCCCTGGCTCTGCTCGCCCCCCTCCGCCAGATCTGGCGCCCCCTCCTCCCCGTCTGCGCTCTCTCGTCGTCACGCCGTCGGCGCTGTCGGCGCCCCAGGTGGAAGCCCCTTGGCAGCAGGTTCGGGGCCGGAAGGAGCGCCGGTCCCTTGTTTCCCATCCCAGGCTGCCGGGCTTGCTGTCCTCCCGCCCTCCTCGCTCTGCCATCCCGGCCTCGCTCCACGGGTGCTGCTACAACTGTGGCGAGGATGATGGGCACATCTCCCGCCACTGCCCCAACCCGACGAAGTGCGTCCGTTGCGGCGGCCGCAACCACACGTCGCGTGGCTGCACCCGTCCGAGCCCGCCGGACTCCCGCCTTCTCGGCTGCGCCGTCGCGCCATACCCTTCGCCGCCGCTCGGCACCTCTGCCGCCTCCTCCTCCGGGTCCGCCGCGGCCAGGTACCCTTCGTCACGCTCCGCCGCCTGCCATCCCACCTTCGCCGCCCGGCCTCCCTCCGTGCGTCGCGGCGGGCCTCGACCGGGCTTGGTCGGACGTGGTCAGGGCTGGTTCTACCGGAAGCGTGGACAGCGTGACCGGGCCGCAGTTCTCCGTTCCTTTTGAGGGCGGGGTGGAGGTGGCGCCTCGCCAGGACAAGCCGGTGGACTGCTGTTTCCTGGAGGCGGGCGCGGACATCTGTGCCATGGAGTCGGAGTTGTCGCGGGTGGTCGTCGTGTCTGTGGGCGGTGCGCAGCCAAGCCTGGACCTTGCTGAGGCTGCGGCGGCGCTGCACGTGGCCTTCGGATGTGGACCGATGGATTTGTCCATCCGCGCATTCTTCCCGGAGGATTTCCTGGTACTCTGCAGGACGGTGGAGCTCAGAGACCGTATGGTGGATCGTGGCATGGCCATGGCCGGGGAGACCCCGCTGGTGCTCGGGTCGTGGCTCCGCCAGTCCCGGGCTGTTGGCATTGTCATGCCGTTCCTGGTGCAGCTCGCGCTGGTTGGCATCGCGGCGAATGCGTGGTCTAAGCGGGCAGCGCAGGAGGTCCTGCGGGGCATTGGTTTGGTTGTCAAGGTTGCGGACTGCACGGCCCGACGGAGTGACATGTCTCGCTTCAGGGTTTGGTTGAGGACGGACGACCCTGCCCGGATCCCTCCTCGGCGCATTCTGGTGGTAGAAGAGTCGCGCCGACGGCAGGCGGCTCGCCAGGCGGATGGTATGGATGCGTTCTGGTACCCGGTGGAGATCATCAGGGAGGCCCCTCCGGCCCGCCCTTCGTAGGGATCCGCCCCCCACCTCCCCCTCGATCACCACCGCCGCCACCAGACTCGGATGAGGATGGGGATGGCTGCGATGGTGGGGATGGACCGCGCCCCTGCATTGGGAGGGCGCACGCTGCTCGGGCGCAGCCCCTGGATGGCCAGGAGGGCTCGGTGATGGGATCATCGGCGTCGGTGGCGCCGGTGAGGCAGCATGAGCAGGGCACGCCGGCGGCCGGTGGTGGATCTTCGGCGTGTCAGAGCTCGCAGGTGGCATGTGCCCCGCACCCGGAGGTGGGTCCCTTCGGGTCAAACCCGCTGGTGGAGCGGTCAGAGGAGGGCGCCCCTGTCCCGGTGGAAAGCATGGACGGCCAATCGGCGGCTGGACACGTGGAAAGGCGCGGCCCCAGCGGGGAGTCCGATATGCTGTGGAGTAAGGTGGAAGCGCAGGTTGTGATGGCGACCCCGGTGTCGTCTTGTGGATCTAGAAGCCTCTCCCACTAACTAAATATGGATGGCATGTCCCCTGAGCTGTCGCCCATCTCAGTAAACCGCCCCAATGGCAGGACGGACAGCGCGGAAACGGCTTTGGCAGATATCGGTGGACTGGGCCCGGGTATTGGGATGGGTGGCGACGACTGGCAGTTGCTGGCAAGGTGCAGCATCCCCATTAGTTCCTGGGATCTGCTACTGCCGGACCCAGACGGGGACCCCACCCGCATGCCCAGGCATCCCATCACGATGGAGGATTTAAATAGGAGTTGGAGCGGATCCCGAGGGGATTCGGGTCAGGTGCTTTCTGAGGTGGCTACCGGTGGGACGCGTGGGGACTTGCAATTGGCTGTGCATGACCCGCCATGCAGGAAGGACGTGACCACCTTCCGGGTCACTTTATCGGCGGATCCTGGGGAGGCTGATTTATTGCGTGAGCAGGAGGAAGAGGTCACAAGCACGCCTACGCCGAGGCCCGCGGCTGCGGATGCGCGTCAGTTGGTGGATCAGTTTTGCACTCTGGTTCAAAAGCCTTTGGACCCAATCCTCGCGAGGCCTAGTGACCGTGTGCCGCCAACATCCACAAGAAGGCCAAGGCAGAAGCGTCCGCCTATTTCCAGCCCACGACGTAGTGTGCGACTTGCCAAGGGGCCGGGTAGACGGTCAGTGGGGTCCAAGAAGCAGCAGGTTCTGATTCGCAGGCTGTGCCTGGAGAACGAGGCAAAAGTGATCACCGATGAGGCGTTACAAGCTTATGTGGATCTGTTCTCAAAGCCGCTCACGGATGCGCATGTGGCTGCAATCCTTGCCCTGTTCGGTTAGGAGGCACCGATCGCTCCTCTGCAGGAAGAGAGGGTGGATGGAGAGGCCCAGTAGTAGGAGAAGGTGTATGTGGAGGTAGGAAGTGCCATGGATACACAACCATACAAAGTCTTAGTGTGGAACGTGCACGGCTTAAACTCGCCCGCAAGGAGGAGTACGATCTACCAGGTGGTTGGGGCGGCAGACGGTTGGGGCGGCAGACCCTGCCATTGTATGCCTCCAGGAGACAAAAATTGAGGTGATGACACTCGACGTTGTAAGGCAATGTCTCGGGAATAAATTTGAGAACTTCTTCTATTTGCCAGCTGTGGGGACTCGGGGTGGAATCTTGATTGCATGGGATGAAACGGTTGTCAAGCTATCGAACCCACACTACACCACCAACACGGTAACAACTCTCGTCTCCCAGTTGAATGGGAGCCCTTGGTGGATCACGGGTGTGTATGGCCCGCAGCCGGACGTGGAGAAGGTAGAATTCATGCAAGAACTTGTGGACATCAGAGAGCTACACGCTGGCCCATGGATCATTGCGGGTGATTTCAACTTGCTTGTCAACCCACAGGACAAAAACAATGACATGGTGAATAGGCGCATGCTGGCTAAGTTTCGGAGGAAGACGAACATGCTCGAGCTTAACGAAATGTATCTCAATGGGCGTAGCTACACGTGGTCGAATGAGAGAAGAAGACCAACATTGGAGAAAATTGATCACATCTTCACCACAAATTGTTGGGATGATCTACACCCGGCGGCTCTGCTCACGGCTTTGGGATCGGCAATCTCAGATCACTGCCCCCTACCCCTAGATCTCAAGGCGAATTTCACGTACGGGAGGCGTTTCTGTTTTGAGCAGTTTTGGCCCAAGGCTGATGGGTTCTTTGAGACAGTGGAGGTGGCTTGGAACTCGGTCGCGGCAGATGGGAACGCCTACGTTGTGCTGGACAAGAAGTTGCGGGCCACGGCCAAGGCCTTGCAATGATGGAGTGATAGGTGGATTGAAAACGTGCGGCTGCAAATATCTATCGCTTTGGAGGTAATTGCCCGACTCGATGCGGCAATGGACAATAGAGCGCTATCGTATGCAGAATTTGAGCTACGAAAGACTCTTAAGAGAAAGTTGTTGGGGCTGTGCTCATTGCAAAGATCGATAGCCCGTCAGAGATCAAGAATCCTGCATTCGAAAGATAGGGAGGCCAACACGGCTTAATGTTGGAAATATGCCCTAGAGGCAATAATAAATTGGTTATTATTATATTTCCTTGTTCATGATAATCGTTTATTATCCATGCTATAATTGTATTGATAGGAAACTCAGATACATGTGTGGATACATAGACAACACTATGTCCCTAGTAAGCCTCTAGTTGACTAGCTCGTTGATCAATAGATGGTTACGGTTTCCTGACCATGGACATTGGATGTCGTTGATAACGGGATCACATCATTAGGAGAATGATGTGATGGACAAGACCCAATCCTAAGCCTAGCACAAAGATTGTGTAGTTCGTATGCTAAAGCTTTTCTAATGTCAAGTATCATTTCCCTAGACCATGAGATTGTGCAACTCCCGGATACCGTAGGAATTCTTTGGGTGTACCAAACGTCACAACGTAACTGGGTGGCTATAAAGGTGCACTACGGGTATCTCTGAAAGTGTCTGTTGGGTTGGCACGAATCGAGACTGGGATTTGTCACTCCGTGTGACGGAGAGGTATCTCTGGGCCCACTCGGTAAGACATCATCATAATGTGCACAATGTGACCAAGGGGTTGATCACGGGATGATGTGTTACGGAACGAGTAAAGAGACTTGCCGGTAACGAGATTGAACAAGGTATCGGCATACCGACGATCGAATCTCGGGCAAGTATAATACCGCTGGACAAAGGGAATTGAATATGGGATTGATTGAATCCTAGACATCGTGGTTCATCCGATGAGATCATCGTGGAACATGTGGGAGCCAACATGGGTATCCAGATCCCGCTGTTGGTTATTGGCCGGAGAGTTGTCTCGGTCATGTCTACGTGTCTCCCGAACCCGTAGGGTCTACACACTTAAGGTTCGATGACACTAGGTGTCGTGGAATTGTCACGTCAGATGTCCTTAGTGTCGGGACTTAGTCGCGAGGCCAACGCATCTATGTAGTAGCTTGAGAGGGGTTGAGCGGAATCGAGAGACGCAACATAAGACAAGGGTTTAGACAGCTTCGGGCCCCGGGAAACATCATCCGGTAAAAACCCTACATGCTGTTTGAGGCTAGGTCTCATTATCATCGCGAGGGAGTCGCCGTAAACTATCTCTCCTCTTTGTGTCTAGCCCTAGAGATTATTGCTTGTAGCTTCTAACTTGTCCCTCTTTGGGGAGCCCTGCCCCTCCTTATATATGTTGAAGGGGCGGTTTACATGACTAGTCCTAGTTGGATTAGGATTACTCTATTACAAGTGGAGTCCTAGTCTTGCTTCCTTTATAGGAGAATAGTCCTTACGCTTTCCTCATAAACCGGCCCACCATTAAACGTGAACCGGCCTTCTGGGCCTTGGGCCTTGTCATCCGTCTGTCCCATCCGCCGGATTATCAATAAGTCAAATCATCCGGTGCATGCGGGCCGGTGAATCGCCAAGTCCGCCGGTTTATCCTTCCGCTGGTTTACACCAAGGCATATCCCGACATTAGCCCCCAAGTTTAGCTTGGATTTATCCATGGTAAACTTATGCTGCAAAATAAACACCGAACAAATTTGACAGTTGTGCTCCGGATTAAGAATTCTTGTAGACCGCACCGATCGTCCTTAAGTCCTTGTCATTTCCTCCTTCTAGAAAATCCGGTCAATAACCAGCTTCATACTTTAAATTGCTGATGTTGTTTTCTCATATAAAAATATTGTGAAGAATAATCCGCTTGAGTCGGCTTCCAAAGCGCCGCTTAAGAAATATTGGTCTTGAAATACTCATCCGATATTCAGCCTGTTTGAAGATGTAGAACTTGCGGTTTATCATTGCCAAGAACCGCGGGTTATAAAAACTGATAATTCGTGTCATGATTGTTGCGCGAACACGGTTCATGATTCTTGCCAACGCCGGTTCATGATTATTGATGTCACCGAATTGCAGCCACAGGTCATAATGATTGGTGACGCCGGTCAATCTAGTTTGCTCAATCGAAAATTTGAAAATATTTCTTTGATAATAATATAATACTCAGAGCCCCCAAGTCTTGAGCGAACAAAGTGATGGCTTAAGACTTGCTTCAATATAAATAATGTCACTAGCAAAAACTGAATACTCCATATTATGTAGCCCCCAAGTGCGGGTTGTCATGCTTGCAATGACACAGGACTTGTAATTTCTGATGCTCATAAAAACTTCAACCAGCAGTAGCCCCCAAGGGCCGATTCGATGAAGATAATATTGAGTGGGACTTGATATATATTCAATGAAAATAACATCATATGATGTAACCCCATCATGGGGCTTGAATCCACGTCCATAAGGTTAAGAGCCTTGTGCTTTACCAACCGAGCGATGGACCCTTCAATATAATGAATAATAAGCTTTGTACCTTGAATTGTTTAACAGAGCAATTGGTAGCCCCCAAGGGCGGCTCATTATAATGTGATGAGTCGGGTCTTCAATAAGATGAACAAAGAATGACTTTGCATTAGCCCCCAAGTGTCATGGTGCATGCTTGCGGCGACATGAGACTTGCATATTTGATGTAATCTCAACTTCAATAATGTAGCCCCCAAGTGCGGGTTGTAAGCCTGCAGCAACTCGGGACTATTCCTTCAATTGTAGAATAAAAGCCATATCCATTGATAACATAATATCCATTGCGCTAAAGCGACTTTGAAAACCTCAATCATAATATTAATAACCATAACAAAAATCCAGCCATGTTGGCTATTCAAGATAATATAATCCGGTATGAAAACCTTATTCATCCAATATGATAATGAAAATTCAGCCAAGTTTGGCTATTTGAATAATATAACTCAATCATTTATAAGCGCATGATTCCAATGGCGCAATCCAAATATATACTGGCGACGTATAATCCAAAGCCGGGCGGTTTAATAAACACCGATAATTTCCCATCATATCTTGGCGACTTATCGTCTTAAAGCCAGGCCGGTTTAATAAACACCGGATAATTTATAATCATGCTTTATTCAACCTGTTTCTGCATACAACAAGTTTAAAGTGTCCTGGCGGTTTACCGCCGGACGGGTCATAATGCCCAACATATAACCCAGGTTTATAACCAAGGCTGCACTTAAGGATAATCAAATATGAAATATATCATACCTGTGACAGTGAATAACATCATTGGTTTACCAACTTTTTGTAGTAAGAGTGATAATCCCAATCTTGAGTAATGATAACTCCTTCCATATTGTGCCGGTTTATGATAAAACCATACCGGGTTATGATAAACACCGGATTAACAATATATAATACTGGCAACTTGTAATCGGACCATACCGGGTTAATAATCGCCGGATTATAATTTGATCGTGTATTGACAACTTGTAGTTGAAAACTGAGCCGGGTTGATAACCACCGGTTTACTCCATAATAGGGTGGTAACAGAAAATCAAACCGGGCAGATAGTCTCCGGATTAAGAATTGACCGTGTTCCGTCAATTGACAGTCGAACTGGATTAAAAAGTTGTCGGTTTAAAAAACGCAACAAAAAATCGAATATCAATTATGAGAAAATATGGCAACAAAGGCAATAACTTTTTGCAAAAGAAAAGCTTTACTGAGCTGGTCAGATGGCATTACCATGGTCGACGCAACCAAGCTCCCCGGCGTGCGATGGTGCCAATCGGCGAGTCCCCAAAGACTCTTGGCGAGTACGCCGGCCAAGTGGCATGACATTGGTTCGGGTTCGACCAAGCCCCCAAATGACTCTGGCCCTATTGGCCGACCAAGAGGCGTGACCGGTTCAGACGTGACCGTGTCCCCAAATGATCTGGTGGCTTTCGCCTATCAAGAGGTGTTGCATTGGTTCGGACACGACCAAGCCCCCAAGTGATAAAAACAAATGTCAAGGGGTAAACCGGAGGCCGCTTTAAAAACAGAATCACTCCATGTAACCACGCATGATGAGAAAGACAGAGACCCCGCTTTATGAAGCAGAAGCCCCCATGTGATCAATATGTTAAGCCAATAAGGCAGGATATCCTTGTTTGAACTGCGCATCATGGTAGCAGGTCCTCTTCTGTAATTTTTAACCTTTTTGCAAGAGATAAATTCTTCTTGAACCGGGATCTTGTACCGGATATGGAGAGCTTCAAAGCTCTGTGGTAGACATCTTTCCCTTGAACCGGAATCTTCATTTTCAGCCGAAAATTTTCTGACGGCCTTTAAACTCGAACTTGCGAGAAGTTAATTCCTTTTTGAACCGGAAACTCGTAAACCGGATTTGAGAACTTCAGTGAGACTGGCTTCCCTTGAGCCGGTTTTAAACCGGAATATTTTCTGATGACCCGGAACTTCTTCATTGATTCGGGATTTTGTAATTGTCATATACTTTCTAAGCCGAAAAATTTTCTGACGGCCTTCAAATAATAGTAGCCTCTTGGACCGGGTTATCTTTCCCTCCATCATCCTGGGGTTCTTAAATTTGCTGAAACTGGCAAGACTTGTTGCGTCATATCATCGTAGCCCCCCAGTCTCAAGGTGACTCGAAGAGCTGGCTTGAGATTCTCCATATTTGATCGTCATATAAACCGGCATAACTTGTATATCATTGGTGTTGATAGCATGATGTGAATCCACAGAAGGTTGAGGTGACTGCGGTGGGTTATAAATGATCCCATATGAGCCGTGTCAGCAACTCGGCCAATGGTTCCTTCCAACTGATGATCTGAAGCTAACCAAACTGTAGTGGCGGCGACTTGTGTGCCTGTCCATTGAAACATCCAGTGCAGACGGCGGCTGATGATAATTTGCCTCCAATTTGAAAGAAAACCGGGCTACCCAAGTTGTGACTTGCTCATGCAGACATGTGTGGCCTGGAATGTTGATGTAGACCAGGCCGCGAGAGACGGACAGTAAAAATGACCGCCGCATCAGAGGTGGCTCAAAATAGATGAGTCGGCCGCAGTGCGGTAAACCGGCGCGGGCGAGTCGACCGCGGTGTTATAAACCGGTGCGGGCGGGAGAATCGGCCGCTGGATGATGTAGCGGGGCTAGCAACTGCGCGCAGATGAGCGCTAGTGCAAAAAATAATATCTGCTCACACCCTTTTGCAACACCTTTTTGTGTGGAATAATGGTCCTGTGAAGAAATAGCATAGACCAAGTAATTGTTCTTTGATAAAAACAATATGCTAAGAAAAATAAACTTAGATGGATATCACCGTAGAGGTAGAGTAGCGACTCAAGAAGCGGGCGTGCGCTTCGGCAGGTCGCAGCAATCTCGGGCATGGTCCCCATGAGTTGATGTAAGTCGGGCCATAGGGATCGTAATATAACACCTCGTTTAGTTATGAATAAATATCCTGCATCAAAAAGTATCGCAAGACAGTAATTGCTCACACAAAAATTAATATATGCTCAAATAAACCGGACGGACATCACCTGGTCGTTTTTCCCTTGCGGCAACTTTTGACCGGCGGTTTAACGGCGAAGTGACAAAGCGGCAGCTCGGAGTAATCCGGGTCGTGGCCGATTCTGTAGCTTTTTGAGGCAACGCACACACGGTGGAAGAAACCGAGACGCGCCCCGGTGGCGTCTCAGAAGCGATGCATGCGGCTCGTCGAAGCCCAACGGCGACTCGGGGGAGGTGAAGCCCGATGACGACTCAGCCGGGAGGCGAGGGGTGATGCAGGCAGCTCGGAGCACTGCAGACCGGGGCGGCTCTTCATGCATCGGCCATGGCGGGTCAGCGAAGCGCAGGTGCCCGTGGTGGATATGAACCGGGGCGGTTCATGATGGAGGTGCGACCATGGCCAGCGGCGAAGATGATTTGCGGTGAGGCGTGTTGCTGCTGTGGCCTACTACGGAGTTCAACTGTAGCGGCTCGAGGGCAGCGCGCTCGCGAGGCCGCGGCTGTAGCCCGGAGTGGACGCAACCGGCTCGCGCAGGGGAGGAGTAGCGCGGGGCCGCCACGGCGGGGGCGGTTCAGACGCGGTCATGGGGAGAAGCGACGTCGGCTTCGAGGAGAGGAGGCGACCGGCCAGGCGCAGCTGCAGCCACAGCGGGCCGGCCCGCAGACGGAGTCAACAGCCCAGCGGGGCACGTCACGATGATGGACGGAGCCGGCGAGGGAGTCACTAGAGCGGCGGAAACCGGCGCGGCAGCGGCCCAAGGCGCTGCGATGTAGATCGTGAGAATCGACCGACGCTCTAAGGACGATGACGCAGGCCCATATGTAGTGGAGGTGGTTCAGATCGGTGATGGCGGCTCAGTGGGGCAAGTTTCATCGGCAACTTAGCTGCGAGCAGGCGAAGGCGGGTCGCAGGAGGAGTCCGATCCCATGGGTTACCGGGGAAGCTCCAATCTCGTCAGGAATTCGAGTTTCTCATGCTGCAGTGGAACCTCGTCAACCCGGATTTTGACTGCAAGTGGGTTACGTGGACAGGAATAATATGGCTGAGTTTGTCTCGATTGTTGTGCGGCTGTAGCAACGGTGTTCAGCAACTTTCAGCAGAAACAAACCGCGGCTGGATGGATCATGAATATGTCTTCAACTTGCGGTGACGGCAGCACACACGCCAATCAAAAAAATTTTGTGTTTTTTTTCTCGCGTGCTAATACCACGGTGGTAAATCATAAGCCAGCGGCCATATGTTTCGTCGTTTGTGAGAATATTGCCCCTTGTATTTTGACGTTTGGTTGCCTTTGAAGATTGGACTTTGCTGACTTGCTCCTTCCTCCCACGTATGCCCAAGGCATAAATTCTTGGTAGCTGAGGTCGTAGATTGCACCGATAGAGTTCACACCGCAGCATCCTCGAAGATTTTCCACCTTGGGACTTGCTCCCCTTCCCCTTTTCCTAATTAACTTTCCATAGTAAGAAGCAGGATTAGCACCAGATCGGATCGAACCTGTCGCCGCCGATCCGACTGCCTATTTGTTTGACTGAACGTGGTCGGCGACTTCGTATGATGGCCAACGCAGACTGGACTATCATGGAGATCGTCCGCGGCGGCTTGATAGAAAATCTTTCTTCAATATCGATTGCTGGAGTTGATTTTTCCACGCCGGCCTTTCCTGATTCGCCCGATTACAAGCTTCTCAATCCCTGTGAGAGATCCCTCCAAGAACTCAACACCACCGTGCGCAGGCCCCACGGTGGGCGCCAACTGTCGTGGAATTGTCACGTCAGATGTCCTTAGTGTCGGGACTTAGTCGCGAGGCCAACGCATCTATGTAGTAGCTTGAGAGGGGTTGAGCGGAATCGAGAGACGCAACATAAGACAAGGGTTTAGACGACTTGGCCCCGGAAACATCATCCCAAAAAACCCTACATCTTTGTTTGAGGCTAGGTCTCATTATCATCGCGAGGAGTCGCCAGAACCTATCTCTCCTCTTTGTGTCTAGCCCTAGAGATTATTGCTTGTAGCTTCTAACTTGTCCTCTTTGGGGATCCTGCCTCCTTATATATGTTGAAGGCGGTTTACATGACTAGTCCTAGTTGGATTAGGATTACTCTATTACAAGTGGAGTCCTAGTCTTGCTTCCTTTATAGGAGAATAGTCCTTACGCTTTCCTCATAAACCGGCCCACCATTAAACGTGAACCGGCCTTCTGGGCCTTGGGCCTTGTCATCCGTCTGTCCCATCCGCCGGATTATCAATAAGTCAGAAATCATCCGATGCATGCAGCCGCGGTGAATCGCCAAGTCCGGCCGGTTTATCCTTCCGGCTGGTTTACACCGCGGGGCATATCCCCGACACTAGGGTTATAGGGAATAGATATACGTGGTTACTGAATGTTGTTCGGAGTCCCGGATGAGATCCCGGACGTCACGAGGAGTTTCGGAATGGCCCGGAGGTAAAGATTTATATATGGGAAGTCCTGTTTTGGTCACAGGAAAAGTTTTGGGTGTTATCGGTAATGTACCGGGACCACCGGGAGGGTCCCGGGGTCGACCAAGTGGGGCCACCGGCCCCAGAGGGCTGCATGGGCCAAGTGTGGGAGGGGACCAGCCCCAGGTGGGCTGGTGCGTCCCCCCACAAGGGCCCAAGGCGCCTAGGGTTTGGGGAGGGGGCTCCTCCACCTAGCTTGGGGGCAAGTTTCCCCCTCTCCCCCCTTGTCCGCCACCCTAGATGGGTTTGGGGCTGCCGCACCCCTTGGGGTGGAAACCCTAGAGGGGGCGCACCCCCCTCCCTCTCCCCTATATATAGTTGAGGTCTTTGGGGCTGCCAACACATGCGTTTCTCTCCCTCTTGGCGCAGCCCTACCTCTCTCCCTCATCGTCTCTTGCGGTGCTTGGCGAAACCCTGCAGGATTGCCACGCTCCTCCACCACCACCACGCCGTCGTGCTGCTGCTGGACGGAGTCTTCCCCAACCTCTCCCTCTCTCCTTGCTGGATCAAGGCATGGGAGATGTCACCGGGCTGCATGTGTGTTGAACGCGGAGGTGCCATCCGTTCGGCACTAGTATCATCGGTGATTTGGATCACGACGAGTACGACTCCATCAACCCCGTTCACTTGAACGCTTCCGCTTAGCGATCTACAAGGGTATGTAGATGCACTCCCCTTCCCCTCGTTGCTAGGTTACTCCATAGATTGATCTTGGTGATGCGTAGGAAAATTTTGAATTTCTGCCACGTTCCCCAACAAAGGCATCATGAGCTAGGTCTATCGTAGTTTCTATGCACGAGTAGAACAAGTTGTTGTGGGCGTTGATTTTGTTCAATATGCTTACCGTTACTAGTCCAATCTTGATTGGCGGCATCATGGGATGAAGCGGCCGGACCGACCTTACACGCATCTTACGTGAGACAGTTCCACCGATCGACATGCACTTGTTGCATAAGGTGCCTAGCGGTGCCAATCTCTCCCACTTTAGTCGGATCGAATTCGATGAAAAGGGTCCTTATGAAGGGTAAATAGCAATTGGCATATCACGTTGTGGTTTTTTTGCGTAGGTAAGAAACGTTCTTGCTAGAAACCCATAGCAGCCACGTAAAACATGCAAACAACAATTAGAGGACGTCTAACTTGTTTTTGCAGGGTATGCTATGTGATGTGATATGGCCAAAAAGAATGTGATGAATGACATGTGATGTATGAGATTGATCATGTTCTTGTAATAGGAATCACAACTTGCATGTCGATGAGTATGACAACCGGCAGGAGCCATAGGAGTTGTCTTAATTTATTGTATGACCTGCGTGTCATTGAACAACGCCATGTAATTACTTTACTTTATTGCTAAACCGTTAGCCATAGTAGTAGAAGTAATAGTTGGCGAGACAACTTCATGGAGACACGATGATGGAGATCATGGTGTCATGCCGGTGACGATGATGATCATGGAGCCCCGAAGATGGAGATCAAAAGGAGCAAAATGATATTGGCCATATCATGTCACTTTTTGATTGCATGTGATGTTTATCATGTTTATGCATCTTATTTGCTTAGAACGACGGTAGTAAATAAGATGACCCCTCATTAAAATTTCAAGAAAGTGTTCCCCCTAACTGTGCACCATTGCGGAAGTTCGTTGTTTCGAAGCACCACGTGATGATCGAGTGTGATAGATTCTAGCGTTCACATACAACGGGTGTAAGCCAGATTTACACACGCGAAACACTTAGGTTAACTTGACAAGCCTAGCATGTACAGACATGGCCTCGGAACACAAGAGACCGAAAGGTCGAGCATGAGTCGTATGGTAGATACGATCAACATGAAGATGTTCACCGATGATGACTAGTCCGTCTCACGTGATGATCGGACACGGCCTAGTTGACTCGGATCATGTAATCCCTTAGATGACTAGAGGGATGTCTATCTGAGTGGGAGTTCATAAGATGAACTTAGTTATCTGAACATAGTCAAAAGATCTTTGCAAATTATGTCGTGGCTCTCGCTTTAGTTCTACTATTTAGATATGTTCCTAGAGAAAATTTAGTTGAAAGTTGATAGTAGCGATTATGCGGACTAGGTCCGTAAACCGAGGATTGTCCTCGTTGCTTCGTGAGAAGGCTTATGTCCTTAATGCACCGCTCGGTGTCTTGAACCTCGAACGTCCGTCGTGGGATGTTGCGAACATCGGCATACACGTTTTGATAACTACGTGATAGTTCAGTTAAACGGTTTAGAGTTGAGGCAACAAAGACGATTTCGAAACGTCGCGAAACATATGAGATGTTTCGAGGGCTGAAATTGGGATTTCAGGCTCGTGCCCACGTCAAGAGGTATAAGACCTCCGACGATTTTATTAGCCTGCAAACTAAGGGAGAAAAGCTCAATCGTTGAGCTTGTGCTCAGATTGTCTGAGTACAACAATCACTTGAATCAAGTGGGAGTTGATCTTCCAGATGAGATAGTGATGTTTCTCCAAAGTCATTGCCACCAAGCTGCTAGAGCTTCGTGATGAACTATAACATATCAGGGATATATATGATGATCCTTGAGATATTCGCGATGTTTGACACCGCGAAAGTAGAAATCTAGAAGGAGCATCAATTGTTGATGGTTGGTGAAACCACTAGTTTCAAGAAGGGCAAGGGCAAGAAGGGATATTTCATGAAACGGCAAATCAGCTGCTGCTCTAGTGAAGAAACCCAAGGTTGAACCCAAACCCGAGACTAAGTGCTTCTGTAATAAGGGGAACAGCCACTGGAGCAGAATTACCCTAGATACTTGGTAGATGAGAAGGCTGGCAAGGTCGATAGAAGTATATTGGATATACATTATGTTAATGTGTACTTTACTAGTACTCCTAGTAGCACCAGGGTATTAGATACCGGTTCGGTTGCTAAGTGTTAGTAACTCAAAATAAAAGCTACGGAGTAAACGGAGACTAGCTACTGTGAGTCGGCGATATGTGTTTTCAAGCTTGATGTGATCAAGCATCGCGCGCCCTCTACCATCGAGATTGGTGTTAAACCTAAATAATTGTTATTTGGTGTTTATGTTGAGCATAGACATGATTGGATTATGTCTATCGCAATACGGTTGTTCATTTAAGGAGAATAATGGTTACTCTGTTTATTTGAATAATACCTTCAATGGTCTTGCACCTAAAATGAATGGTTTATAGAATCTCGATCGTAGTGATACACATGTTCATGCCAAAAGATATAAGATAGTAATGATAGTACCACCTACTTGTGGCACTGCCATGTGAGTCATATTGGTATAAAACGCATGAAGAAGCTCCATGTTGATGGATCTTTGGACTCACTCATTTTTGAAAAGTTTGAGACATGCGAACCATGTCTATTGGTGTATATGCATGAAGAAACTCCATGCAAATGGACCGTTTGGACTCACTTAATTTTGAATCACTTGAGACATGCAAATCATACCACATGGGCAAGATGACTGAAAGCCTCGTTTTCAGTAAAATGGAACAAGAAAGCAACTTGTTGGAACTAATACATTTTGATGTGTGCATTCCAATGAGTGCTGAGGCACGCAGTAGATATTGTTATGTTCTTACTTCACGGATGATTTGAGTACATACAGAGTATATTTACTTGATGAAACACAAAGTCCGAATTATTGAATGGTTCAAGTAATTTCAGAGTGAAGTTGAAGATCGTCGTGACAAGAGGATAAAATGTCTATGATATGATCATAGAGATGAGTATCTGAGTTACTTAACTTTGGCATAATTAAGACATTGTGGAAATTGTTTCACAATTAATATCGCCTGGAACACCATAGTGTGATGGTGTGTCCGAACATCATAGTTGCACCCTATTGGATATGGTGCGTACCATGATGTCTCTTATCGAATTACCACTATCGTTCATGGGTTAGGCATTAGAGACAACCGCACTCACTTTAATAGGGCACCACGTAATTCCGTTGACACGACACCATTTGAACTATGGTTTGGAGAAACCTAAGTTGTCGTTTCTTAAAAGTTTGGGGCTGCGACACTTATGTGAAAAAGTTTCAGGTTGATAAGCTCGAACCCAAAGCGGATAAATGCATCTTCATAGGACACCCAAAACAGTTGGGTATACCTCCTGTCTCAGATCCGGAAGCAAAAGGGATTGTTTCTAGAATCGGGTCCTTTCTCGAGGAAAAGTTTCTCTCGAAAGAATTGAGTGGGAGGATAGTGGAGACTTGATGAGGTTATTGAACCATCACTTCAACTAGTGTGTAGCAGGGCACAGGAAGTTGTTCCTGTGGTACCTATACCAATTGAAGTGGAAGCTTATGATAGTAATCATGAAACTTTGGATCAAGTCACTACCAAACCTCGTAGGTCGACAAGGATACGTACTGCGTCAGAGTGGTACGTAATCCTGTCTTAGGAGGTCATGTTGCTAGACAACAATGAACCTACGAGCTATGGAGAAGCGATGGTGGGCCCGGATTCCGGCAAATGGCTCGAGGCCATAAAAATCCGAGAGAGGATCCATGTATGAAAATAAAGTGTAGACTTTGGAAGAACTACTTAATGGTCGTAAGGCTATTGGGTACAGATGGATTTTAAAAGGAAGACGGACAATGATGGTAAGTATCACCATTAAGAAAGCTCGACTTGTTGTTAAGATGTTTTCCGACAAGTTCAAGGAGTTGACTACGGTGAGGCTTTCTCACTCGCAGCGATGCTAAGAGTCTGTTGGAATTGGATTAGCAGTTACTGCATTATTTATGAAATCTTGCAAATAGGATGTCAAAACATTGTTTCCTCGACAATTTTCTTGAGGAAAGGTTGTATGAGATACAACCAGAAGGTTTTGTCAATCCTGAAAGATGCTAACAAGCATGCAAAGCTCCAGTAGTCCTTCTAAGGACTGGAGTAAGCATCTCGGAGATGGAATATACACTTTGATGAGATGATCAAAGATTTTGGGGTTATACAAAGTTTATGAGAAACTTGTATTTACAATAAAGTGAGTGGGAGAACTACAACATTTCTGATAAGTATATGTGAATGACATATTGTTGATCCGAAATGATGTAAAATTTCTAGAAAGCATAAAGGGTTATTTGAAAAGTGTTTTTCAATGGAAAACCTAGATTAAGCTACTTGAACATTGAGCATCAAGATCTATGAGGATAGATCAAAAACGCTTAATGGTACTTTCAAATGAGCATATACCTTGACATGATCTTGAAGGTGTTCAAGATGAATCAGTCAAAGAAGGAGTTCTTGCCTGAGATGTAAGGTATGAAGTTAAGACTTAAAGCTCGACCACGACAGAAAAGAGAGAAAGGACGAAGGTCGTCCCCTATGCTTTAGACGTAGGCTCTACAGTATGCTATGCTGTGTACCGCACCTGATGTGTGCCTTGCTACATATCTGGCAAGAGGGTACGAAGGTGATCAAGGAGTGGATCACCAGATAACGGTCAAAATTATCCTTAGAGGAATAAGGATATGTTTCTCGATTATGGAGATGATAAAGAGTTCGACGTAAAGGGTTGCGTCGATGCAAGCTTTAACACCTATCCGAATGACTCTGAGTAGCAAACCGGATACGTATAGTGGAGCAACCATTTGGAATAGCTCCAAGTGGAGCGTGGAAGCAACATTTACAATATGGCCTAGAGATTTGCAAAGTACATACGGATCTGAATATTGCAGACCCGTTGACTAAAACCTCTCTCACAAGCAAAACATGATCAAACCCCAGAACTCATTGAGTCTTAATCACATGATGATGTGAACTAGTTTAGTGACACTAGTAAACTCTTTGGATGTTGGTCACATGGCGATGTGACCTGTGAGTGTTAATCACATGGCGATGTGAACTAGATTATTGACTCTAGTGCAAGTGGGAGACTGTTGGAAATATGCCCTAGAGGCAATAATAAATTGGTTATTATTATATTTCCTTGTTCATGATAATCGTTTATTATCCATGCTATAATTGTATTGATAGGAAACTCAGATACATGTGTGGATACATAGACAACACTATGTCCCTAGTAAGCCTCTAGTTGACTAGCTCGTTGATCAATAGATGGTTACGGTTTCCTGACCATGGACATTGGATGTCGTTGATAACGGGATCACATCATTAGGAGAATGATGTGATGGACAAGACCCAATCCTAAGCCTAGCACAAAGATCATGTAGCTCGTATGCCAAAGCTTTTCTAATGTCAAGTATCATTTCCTAGACCCTGGAGATTGTGCAACTCCGGATACCGTAGGAATGCTTTGGGTGTACCAAACTTCACAACGTAACTGGGTGGCTATAAAGGTGCACTATGGGTATCTCCGAAAATGTCTGTTGGGTTGGCACGATTGAGACTGGGATTTGTCACTCCGTGTGACGGAGAGGTATCTCTGGGCCCACTCGGTAAGACATCATCATAATGTGCACAATGGACCAAGGGGTTGATCACGGGATGATGTGTTACGGAACGAGTAAAGAGACTTGCCGGTAACGAGATTGAACAAGGTATCGGCATACCGACGATCGAATCTCGGGCAAGTATAATACTGCTGGACAAAGGGAATTGAATACGGGATTGATTGAATCCTCGACATCGTGGTTCATGCGATGAGATCATCGTGGAACATGTGGGAGCCAACATGGGTATCCAGATCCCGTTGTTGGTTATTGGCCGGAGAGTTGTCTTGGTCATGCCTACGTGTCTCCCGAACCCGTAGGGTCTACACACTTAAGGTTCGATGACGCTAGGGTTATAGGGAATAGATATACGTGGTTACCGAATGTTGTTTGGAGTCCCGGGTGAGATCCCGGACATCACAAGGAGTTCCGGAATGGTCCGGAGGTAAAGATTTATATATGGGAAGTCCTGTTTTGGTCACCGGAAAAGTTTCGGGTGTTATCGGTAATGTACCGGGACAACCGTGAGGGTTCCGGGGGTCGACCAAGTGGGGCCACCAGCCCCAGAGGGCTGCATGGGCCAAGTGTGGGAGGGGACCAGCCCCAGGTGGGCTGGTGCGCCCCCCACAAGGGCCCAAGGCGCCTAGGGTTTGGGGAGGGGGCTCCTCCACCTTGCTAGGGGGGCAAGTTTCCCCCTCTCCCCCCCTTGGCCGCCACCCTAGATGGGTTTGGGGCTGCCGCACCCCTTGGGGTGGAAACCCTAGAGGGGGTGCACCCCCCTCCCTCTCCCCTATATATAGTTGAGGTCTTTGGGGCTGCCAACACATGAGTTTCTCTCCCTCTTGGCGCAGCCCTACCTCTCTCCCTCCTCGTCTCTTGCGGTGCTTGGCGAAGCCCTGCAGGATTGCCACGCTCCTCGACCACCACCATGCCGTCGTGCTGCTGCTGGACGGAGTCTTCCCCAACCTCTCCCTCTTTCCTTGCTGGATCAAGGCATGGGAGACGTCACCGGGTTGCATGTGTGTTGAACGCGGAGGTGCCGTCCTTTCGGCACTAGGATCATCGGTGATTTGGATCACGACGAGTACGACTCCATCAACCCCGTTCACTTGAACTCTTCCGCTTAGCGATCTACAAGGGTATGTAGATGCACTCCCCTTCCCCTCGTTGCTAGGTTACTCCATAGATTGATCTTGGTGATGCGTAGGAAAATTTTGAATTTCTGCTACGTTCCCCAACACTTACTTCCAACGGCATGCCAGGCATCGCCAACGGAAAAATCTCATCTTGTCTCTTACCTCCGAGGGGCATGTCTACACAGGGCAGGACAACATCGCAACTGCAGTAGATGAATACTATGGGAAGCTTTTAGGATCTGTTGTGGACAGGACCAGCACCATCCATTTGGAGGTGTTGGAGCTGCCATCCAGAGACTTGGCGCATTTGGACGCGCCTTTTTGCGAGCAGGAGGTGGAACGGGTCATCTAGGCAATGCCCTTGGACAAGGCACCAGGGCTAGACGGGTTCACATGCCGGTTTTATGCAACTTGTTGGACGATCATCAAGGACGATTTAATGAGAGCCATTGGAGAATTTTACGAGGGCAACGTGTCGGGTATGCAGGCTATCAACAAAGCTATAGTCTCCTTGCTGCCAAAGAAAGCGGGAGCGGTGGACATCAAAGATTACAGGCCCGTCAGCCTAAACCATGGTGTAATGAAGATTTTTGACAAGATACTCGCCTCCCGACTAGCTGACGACCTACCGCTGCTGGTGGGCAATCATCAGAGTGCATTCGTGCGTGGCCGATCCCTGCATGATAATTTCATGTTGGTGCAGGGGACGATGCGCAGATTACACGCCTTGAAGGATCCTACGGTGCTTGCCAAACTGGACATCTCCAAAGCGTTCGACTCCGTTCAGTGGCCGTTCTTGCTCGAGGTCCTGATGCACATGGGTTTCGGTATGAAGTGGATATCTTGGATATGTGGTTTGCTTGCGACCTCGTCCACGAGAATTTCGGTCAACGGTACACCCGGCGAAACAATCTTCAACTGTCAGGGGCTAAGACAAGGTAGCCCACTTTCGCCGATGCTGTTTATACTGTGCATGGAACCACTTCATAGGCTGTTTGCACAAGCGACAGCGAGGGACTTGTTGGCTCCACTGGCACGGACTGGGTTGAAGCATCGGATCTCGATGTATGCGGATGATGTGATGGTTTTTATAAAGCCCAAGGAATGTGACATGCTGGCCTGCTCGGCGATCCTGGACCTGTTCGGGCATGCATCGGGCCTCAGAGTCAATAGGCAGAAAAGCTCTGCGCTGCCGATCAGATACACCCAGGAGGATTTGCAGCTGTTGTCGGATGTGTTGGGATGCGCGATCGCCAATTTCCCCTGCCGGTACCTGGGCCTGCCTCTATCTCTCCGTCGGCAAGGTGTTGCGCAATTCCAGGATCTGGTTGAGCAGGTTGCAACGCGGCTGCCGTTTTGGAAGGCGGCCTCTCTACCCAAGAGTAGCAGGATGATCTTAGTTCAGTCGATACTGTCAGCCATACCGGTGCATTCCATGCTTGCGATGGGTCTGCCGGCAAAGACGATCAAGGCGCTAGTGAAAATATGCAGAAGCTTCTTATGGTGTGGGACAGGAGATGTAGGTGGAGGCAAGTGTGCAGTAGCTTGGGACACAGTATGCCGACCTAGATGGGTAGGAGGTTTGGGAGTCACCAACCTCAAGTGGATGAATATTGCGCTTCAAGCGAAGTGGGCGTGGCTGCAGCATGCAGATGCTACCAGACCGTGGGCAGAATTCAAGTTCAGCATCCCAGAGGAAGCCAGAGCCCTGTTCCAGGCAGCGGCAAGAGTGGAGCTCGGAGATGGCAAGACGACCCTTTTCTGGGAGGACAGGTGGTGCCACGGCTTTCGGCTTTAGGAGCTGGCCCCGTTGATATATGACAAAGTGGCAAGGAGGGTGAGGCACACAAGGACAGTGGAGGACGCAATGTTACACGCCTCATGGACTAGAGATGTTGGGCCGAACTTGAATGTGCATGAGCTTGGACAGTTCTTGCAGCTATGGGTGCAGGTGGACGGACTAATTTTGGAGGAACAGCGGCCAGATCAGCTTCTGTGGTCATGGGAGAAGGATGGTCAGTTCTCGGTCCGATCTGCGTACGCGGCTAGGTTTGCCACGCATATTGTCTCGCCCACTGTAACCTTCACCTGGGCATCGAGGGCCCCTCTGCGGTGTCGTTTCTTCGTGTGGCTTGCGATTATGGGTAGAGTGTGGACTTCGGACAGGCTTGCACGGCGAGGCCTCCCGCACCAAGACGCTTGCCCGCTATGTGATCAGGAGGAGGAAACCGCTAACCATGTTTTGGTCGGCTGTGTCTTCGCGCGTGAAGTATGGGCAAAGGTAGGCCTCATTATGGGCATGATCGGTTTGGCGCCTGCCCAAAGCGAAGATCTACGTGCGTGGAGCACTCGGGTGACAAGGTTTGGTAGGTACACAAAGACGGCGCGTGCCATTCAGACTCTGGTCCTATGGGAGCTATGGAAGCATCGTAACTCGATCGTGTTTGATGGTAAATCCCCGAATGTGCGGCATGTGCTGCGTAGAATTCAGGCAGAGGGAGTTGCATGGAAGCAGGCAGGAATCCTGCATGCGGATCTTAACATTCTACCAGTAGATGTAGAGGTAGAGGGGTGGGTATACGGTGAGTAATCCGCCCTAGCTAGCAAGGTGGATCGCGTTGTATAAACCTATGTAATTACTGTGGACGGGGCTTCTTTTCCCCCTTTCTTCTATTAATATATGATACACACTGTGCGTATTCGAGAAAAAAAAATAAGTGTCTCAACTTTGTGCCAACGTTAGTAAAAAGTTGTACCAAGGTTGAGACACTTATTTTGGGACAGAGGGAGTGGAACACCAAATTAGTGCCATGAGATTACTTAGAAATTATATTTTCATATTATGCATGTATGGTGATGGTGTTGTCGATCTTAGCATTTCCTATAGAGTTGGTCGAACTTAAATAAGTTTGACTTACGACTAAACTAGAACTTCAATTATTTTAAAAGAGAGGGAGTAAAACACAAATGACCAAAAATTAAGGTAGCATGGACGAGGCGAGATTTACTACATTTTTGGGCTAAGTCATAAAAAAGGCTAACATTGATTTTGACTGATCTTTATTCTTGAGTACGACGTGGGCACAAGTGGCGCTGCCCTAGTGCAAAGGACCTTGAGTGGAAAGTACAATGGAAGCAAAGAAGTACTCACTCCGTTCCAAAATAATTGTCTCAAGCTTAATACAACTTTATATTAAAATTAGTACAAAGTTGAGATACTTATTTTGGGACTGAGGGAGTAGTATGGTAAAACAAAAACAATGAAAACAAAAGAAGTAGGGTTCCTTGATGTAAAAATTAAAACTAGACTTATAACGTGAGGCGATGGCTCCGTGAATGGAATAAGGTCCTTTCCGTCTAACTTTCATCCTGGCGTGTGTCATCGGATGATGTGGGAGTTGTGTCCGCGGAGGATCTCGTGGGATACGGTCGGCGTTGCTCTTCAGTGAATTTAGTTTTCGTTCCTGTGTCTTTATTTTTTTTGAGAAAAGGAGGATTACCCCCTTTTCGTTCCCGTGTCTGCAGTTTGAATCTTTTCAATCTACATTTTTCTTCATCAGCGATGATTATTGTTCTAATGCGCTGTTCCTGTGGGGCCTTAACACGACAATTTTTGATTATTTACTACAATAAATTTTGCCCAGTTTTGATGGGGGAGGGACGATGATGGCGACGCGCCTTCGGCTCACTCTACTTCTTATAGTCATCGCTAGGTGGCCTATGAAGTTGGACACAATTTTGGTATTTAGCTCTTTTTTCACATGTTTCAATGACTTTCCAAAGCACTTCCACATTTACGTACGGAAGTACACTTAAATTTATATGGCTGTGCGAAACCATGTTTTATGTGTCGTGTGCAAAAAATAATAATATAGTGAACCAAATTAGCAAATATAGTTTGGTACTCCTCCGTCCGAAAATACTTGTCATCAAAATGGATGAAAATGGAGACAAGTATTTCCGGATACTATGCTATTTAAAAAAAACAACAACTCATCGTTCCTCAACACTACTAGTCACATTACGTTGCATAGGCTGAACTTATGTCTAATTCTGCATTTGCTCTAATATTGTCAAACGTACAAAACAAATCCCAAATTTATAAACATTTCTATTCTTAAACGTTCACTAACCAATCAGATCGGACCCCCCGCGCCCACGCCGTCCTCCCAGGCGGCTCGGCGTGGCGCTTCTACCCCGTAAACCCACCTTCCCATTGTACCCCGCCCGCCGCCAATAGCCACCGCCGGGCGAAGCCCGTGCGAATCTGGCGGTGGCGGGCACTCGTTCCCCGTGGGGCGTGCTTGATACGTCTCCAACGTATCTATAAATTTTTGATTGTTCCATGCTATTATATTACCCGTTTTGGATGTTTATGGCTTATTTATACACTTTTATATTATTTTTGGGACTAACCTATTAACCGGAGGCCCAACCCAAATTGTTGTTTTTTTTGCCTATTTCAGTGTTTCGCAGAAAAGGAATATCAAACGGAGTCCAAACGGAATGAAACATTCGGGAGAGTTATTTTTGGAACAAACACAATCCAGAAGACTTGAAGTGTACATCTAGAAGCAAACGAGGCGGCCACGAGGGTCCATGGCGTGCCCTAGGGGGGTGGGCGCGCCCCCCACCCTCGTGGGCCCCTCGTGGCTCCCCTGACCGACTTCTTTCGCCTATATATATCTACATACCCCGAAAACATCTAGGAGTACCATGAAACCCTATTTTCACCGCCGCAACCTTCTGTACCCGTGAGATCCCATCTTAGAGCCTTTTCCGGCGCTCCGCCGAAGAGGGAATCGATCACGGAGGGCTTCTACATCAACACCATAGCCTCTGCGCTGAGTTGTGAGTAGTTTACCACAGACCTCCGGGTCCATAGTTATTAGCTAGATGACTTCTCTCTCTTTGAATCTCAATACAATGTTCTCCTTGATCTTCTTAGAGATCTATTTGATGTAACTCTTTTTGCGGTGTGTTTGTCGAGATCCGATGAATTGTGGGTTTATGATCAAGTTTATCTATGAGAAATATTTGAATCTCCTCTGAATTCTTTTATGTATGTTTGGTTATCTTTGCAAGTCTCTTCGAATTATCAGTTTGGTTTGGCCTACTAGATTGATCTTTCTTGCAATAGGAGAAGTGCTTAGCTTTGGGTTCAATCTTGCGGTGTCCTTTCCCAAAGGATGTTAGGGCAGCAAGGCACGTATTGTATTGTTGCTATCGAGGATAAAAAGATGGGGTTTATATCATATTGCTTGAGTTTATCTCTCTACATCATGTCATCTTGCCTAATGCGTTACTCTGTTCTTATGAACTTAATACTCTAGATGCATGCTGGATAGCGGTCGATGTGTGGAGTAATAGTACTAGATGCAGGCAGGAATCGGTCTACTTGTCGCGGACGTGATGCCTATATACATGATCATGCCTAGATATTCTCATAACTATGCACTTTTCTATCAATTGCTCAACAGTAATTTGTTCACCCACCGTAATACTTATGTTATCTTGAGAGAAGCCACTAGTGAAACATGTGGCCCCCGGGTCTATTTTCCATCATATAAGTTTCCGATCTACTTTATTTTGCAATCTTTACTTTCCAATCTATATCATAAAAATACCAAAAATATTTATCTTATCTTATTATCTCTATCATATCTCACTTTTGCAAGTGGCCGTGAAGGGATTGACAACCCCTTTATCGCGTTGGTGCGAGGTTCTTGTTTGTTTGTGTAGGTACGAGGGACTTGCGTGTAGCCTCCTACTGGATTGATACCTTGGTTCTCAAAACCGAGAGAAATACTTACGCTACTTTGCTGCATCACGCTTTCCTCTTCAAGGAAAAACCAACGCGGTGCTCAAGAGGTAGCAGTGCTCAACGAGCTGGGGGAGCTTCGTGTGGAGGCGGCCGACGTGCGTGACTCCGGCGCGCGGCGGTTCTGCGGGTGGTGCTCGGGGACGGTGGTGAGGATGCGCTCGCAGCTCCCTCTCGGTGGCCTCCTTTGTTTCGGTGCCGTCTCCCTGCTGCGGGCGTCGGAGTAGGCTGCTACACGTTGGATTGGATCTGGCCGACGGGGGTGGCCTCTGCGAGGCGCGCATGGTGGTGCTCGCCCTCCTCCTCCCTGTGGCGTGCCTTCTGGTGCTGCTACCTGCTGGCACGCACAGGTGCTAGACGTGCCTGCCGGCTACGGCTTGGCACGATTCTGGCGGAGGAGGGCGGCGTGGGCAGGCTGGATCCGTCGGGCCTAGTCTGTGGTGGCCCGGATCTGGTCACGTGCGGCGGCAGGCTGCAGTGGGCCTTGCTATGTGGTGGTGCAGGGAGCAGCAATTCACAGTCTACCGGTGCTTCTCGAAGGTGGTCGGCTCACTTGGGCGAAAGCCTATGCTCCAGCCGCAGCCAGTGATGGTGACTCCCACGGGTGCCGCTTACCTCCTTGGAGGCATCGGTGCCATGGTGACTTCACCTTCGAGGCACCAGGGGAAGCCCTTGTTCTTGGTCCGCCTAGAACGACCGATGGCGGCGCATTTCGCGTCGCATTCCTTCTTGAAGGCGTCGACCTGGTGGATTCGTGTGGCGGCTGCTCTCTGCGGGGTTGTTGTTGGTGGTCTTGCGGTCGGCTGGGGTCGACGGTGGCGTCATCTTGGCTCGGCCACTCCTTGGAGTGGTTTCGATTCTTCCATCCGAAGCTGGGTTAGCAGGGTGTGATCCTCTCTGGACCACCTCGTTCCTGTACGACACCTCTTCCCTTTGCGGGGTGTTGTTGGGTGGCGACCAGACGGCCAACATTCAAGGCTATCGTTGTTTGGTCAGATGAAGATGGAAGATGAGATCCCGGGGGAAACCCCTAGCCCAGGTACTCCTGGTGTGGATGATGGCAGCGCTGCTAGCATCGCAACCCTTCTTGAAGGCGTCATCTTGGTGTCTGCTTGGGTGACGTGCGGTGGTGCTTGCTGCAGGATGGTGGTGGTGGTGGTGAGGCCGAATGGGTCGATGGTGGTATGTGCTTGTTTATGGTGGTGTTCTTCGGTGTCGTACCTGTTGCTATGCATGCTCAAGACATCCCATGGCTGGCGTTGTGGTGCGGCGAGCTTCGTACTCTTGGCGTTATCTCGGTTCATCTTTGCTCAATGATGTCGCAAGATGCCTCCCCAACTTGCTAATCGTTCCTGAATTTTCATGGCGGAGCTCCCAGTCAAGGTTCGTGCTTGTCACTCGTTGAGTGTGGATGCTCCTCTGTTGCGCCGTGGTGTTCGGTACGCACGCCAGTGCGGTGCGTTAGGCTGCTTGCAAAGTCTTGGTATTGTGATCCCTTGACGACTCCCCTCATCTACTTGTGCCTCTCGTGGTGTTGTCCTTGGTCTACTAGCTAGGCGCACCTTGTCTGGGACGTCCTATCTTTTTGTTTCTCTTCTTGTTCTACCATCTCTTTTACGGTTTTTGACTCGGTTTTCCTCATAAAGGGGGTCAACTTGTTCAGGCTTTCGATCCGATTTTCCTTATAAATTGGATCAATCTCATGGCATTATGACCTTTTGAAATATATTCAGGTGGGGAGCCTTTCCCACCGGTGACCATTTCAGAAAAAAAAAACTAACCTCAAAGAGGTTTCATTGTTGTGGCTTCCAAGCATAGTGGTTCTACTAACGTGGTTGCCACATGGATTTGAGGTGCAAATTCATTGATAGTACAAGGTGGGTGAAGAAGAAAAGGTAGCTAATGAAAACTTTAGAGTTTGTAGATACATGCCTTGTACTCCCTTCGTCTGGAAATACTCGTCGGAGAAATGCATAAAAACGGATGTATCTTAAACTGAAATACGTATAGATACATCCATTCCTCCGACAAGTATTTTCGGACGGAAGGAGTAAACATTTAGGAAAAAATAAGAATTTTTTGAAACATTTTGTTTTCTAATTTGGGATCATGGGAACATGCGATGAATGAGACCACCGGATACATTCTCCCCTGTCCCGAGGCGCACGCGGCACGCCGCTCCCCGATGTGGGCCGCCACCGGCAGGTCACCTCCACGCCGTCGCTCCCGCTCCATGCTCCGTCCCGCCACGCCTAAGCTCCCTAACACAACCACTAACCCATCACCGCCGCGTCAAGAAGCTTCCGCCTCCGCGTCCTCGTCCTCCTCGCGCTAGTCGCCGCGGGCGACGCCTTCTACCGGCTGTACCGCCTGCAACGCCCCTGCTTCACCGTCTCCTCCGTCCGCTCCAGTTTTGCCGGTGGATGTCTCTAAATCTTAGGTCACACATCTCGAGGCACATGTTCTCTCATCTGCCCTCGACTGGCTATTGGCTCATCAATGCCAAGGTAATGATTTGGCCTCCTGGTTGAAGGCTCTTGGTCACAGCACTTGGTTGAAATTTTCTTTGGGCCTTCAAAAAATATCTGAATAAACTAAGACATCCAGGTTTGCAATACGATGTGCAATTGTGCATTGCTATTTTTTGCTCAACAATGTTCTTTTTTGTGTGTTCAAGCGATGGGGGGAAGGATCTGGTGCACAAGTAATTGCTAGTCCTCCTCATCTTCTTTCTTTTCTTGGTGCAGACCACGTGATTTTTCCGAGTGCATATATTGTATAAATGAGTATTTCTTTTACGGAGTAATTTTTAAAGAGCCAACCGACATGACATTGCCTCATCTGTCCCAGTAGCTCACACCATTATATTCACTCAGTAAAAGAAGCCATCACACCTTAATACACATGGAGTCCTCAGATGCTACAAGGTGGTGTGAGTTAGTACTGAAAAAAGATTAGCCTTCAGAACACCGTGTCTTGGTGGCCTGGTCGGTGAGTGGATTCAATGACCAGAGTTCTGTGTATATAGCCCCTAGACGACGAACTGAGTTGAGTGCCTCTCTTCGTCTTCCTCCAGTGTGCAAGAAAGCCCCAAGCTATAGCACCACATTTAGTTTCTTCGCTCTTGCTGTTTTCGTCTCGTGCATTTGTTCTTGATGCAGAGTTCTGCTGGGTCATAAAAGGTTCAGATTTTTCACTTTGCTTCTGTTAATCTGTCCTACTTTCTGCCTACTCTTGTTGGTTGTGGGGTGTATGATCCAGATAATCGATGCTTTTCACCAGTTATCTGTTCAGATTTTTCACCGCTTTGTGAAATTTATCCCCTTTATATCCGCTATTCTACTTTTTACAAGGGAAAAAAATAGCATGTCCCCTCCATGGTTTCTTCACTGTGCAATTTGGTTTCTCTTTGGAGGTTAGGAAGAATATTTGTTCATTAACTTTTGTATTTCTGTAGAAAACCTTAACTTGTAGTATATTTTGGTATGTTTGTCAGATACAACAAGTTCAGTATCTTGCGACCATTCTGTTTATCTTTCGGCAGTTGGAGTAAATGTGTTATTGCTTTCTTTGATGGGTTTCTTCTGGGAACCGTTTCTGCCCTGTTTGTCCTTAGATTTCTTATTTCAGCTAGATTTCAGTGTGTATTTGTGTGACTGTTTTTCTTGATACGGATTGTTCTTGGGTTGCATTACATGCTTCGGCAGGCTCTGCTTCTAGGGCAACATGTCATCTTTAGCCCTGAAATTGTTCCCATCAGTGTTGATGCCCTGGTTACTTTTGTGAATATCGACTTTTGTTTAGATTGAACACCATATGACATTGATTCATCTTTTTCCATTAGGACGTAAAATAGATAAGCCCACATTGTCTAATCCCCTATTCTGTTATTAGGCAATATATTTTTCATTTTTGTCAACCAAAATTCATGAAATGAGCAATAGTGAACATGTGGGCGAAACTAAATTATGAACTTCTATTTGTCCTTGATGGAATTCTGGATGGTCCAAATGAAAAGTGTTTCCGTATGCTTCATGCCCACTCTTTTACTACTTTGATGGGGTAAATTTTGTTCACCAGTGACATTGTAGTTTATTAGTACAAAATTGAGTGTAATTTCTCTGTTTCGACAACGGCGGTATGTCACAGATGGTGGAGTTGCTACATATGCCTTGATGAGATTCTAAATTGACCCATTGAAGGTGTTCTTTGCCCCAGCACATTTTTATAACTGTATATGATTTGTAATGATATTTAGAGTTTTTAAGTGATTAAGCTTGAAAAATTATATTCCTGTTACTAAATTTGTGCATCATTTGATGTTGTTCCCTCCTTGTTGCTGGTGCAAGCTCCACCACTTCTAATGCTTATAGCCCATCCTGATGACTTCTATGTTTGTGATATTCTCTTAGGCATTGAACCTGCAAGCTATATGGCCGACATTGGTGATGCATTGGTTTTAAAGCTTCAGTCAAAGATATGCTACCACAGGGATGCCCATGTCGAGTACCTGGAAATTAAGACTATGGTTGATAAACTCGTAAAAGAGAACAAGAAGCTCCAGGATGAAAAAATGGAGTTACTGGATCAAATTAATTTCGTCATAGAAGAAAAGGAGAATTTGCAGCATGATTATCAAGGTTCGCGATCTTTCATACAGTTCAAGTTCTGTTCCAAAGTAAGTTTCTTAGGATCCTGATATTTTATGCTGGACTCATTTGGTAGCACAGTAATGCTGTGGACCCACAAAAAAACACACTCAATGAAGGAGGGGGTGGCACCGACGAAGGAGCAGCTTGAAACTGTAAAGGAGCTTGAAAAAACAAAACATGAACATGTGGCAGCAAAGAAGGAGCTTGAAGCAACAAAACATGAACATGTGGCAGCAAAGGAGCTTGAAGAAGCAAAACATGAACATGTAGCAGCAAAGAAGGAGCTTGAAGAAACAAAGTATGAACATGTGGCAGCAAAGAAGGAACTTGAAGAAGCAAAACATGAACATGTGGCAGCTAAGAAAGAGCTTGAGGATGCCAAACAACAACTTGCTCAAAGGAACGAAGAGCTGGAGGTTTTGAGGAAGAAGTTTCAGGAGAGTGAAGCCATGCACACTCAGCTTCACCAACAGAAAGTAAGTGCTCCTGGTCCTGAGCCTGTACATCCCAGAAGGGTAAAATTAATACATATATCCTTTGCCCCCGAAGCCTCCTTTCACTTGGAACATCATCAGCCTTTCATATTTTACACTAGTTATTTATGTTCTAAGATGCAACAGAAGTACCTAACACCATAAGGGCGCGCTGAGGGCGACCGCGAGGGCTCTCCGCGCCCGAAGGCGGATCCACCGGCCGGCACCGGAGATCGCCGGCGGGTGGGAGGCCGGTTCTGGGCATTGGCGGAATCTGATGATGATGATGCGGAAGATGATGGGCCGGAGCCGCCGGGGGAGTCGCCGCCGTCTCCTTCCCCATCGGACCTTATATGCGAATTTTTTCATTCAGGGTATTCCGAAGAGGAGGTGGCGACAACGGTAGATCGGGTCGTTCCCCCGGACGATCCAGCTCGTGCGGGGCTTCACGTCGGAGAGAAGATCGAGATGATTCGCCGGATTGTTCATCGGAAGACGGCGGCTACGGCGCTTCGGCCATGGAAAGGGCCTTTACCAAAGGTTAGTTTGCCGAAACTCACTGTGTTTGATCTGATTCGTCCGGTGGCATGGGTTACGGTTAAGCGAAAGAAGAAGACGCGGAAGTTGTCCCGGAGTTTGGGATCGCCGGCGCCGGCCATGGCGGCCGCGGCGGCCTCGATTCAAACGACGAGGGCGGCCGCGCTCGATCGGCTGCTGTGTGCGGCTGGGCTGGATCGTTCGGCTGCGGGCTGTGTGGGTATTGGGCCGGAGAACAATGGGTATGAGGCCCATAGTTGCTCTGAAGTCCAGCCCGGTCTGTGTCTAGAGCCATGCACGTACGATCCCAGTATTTCGATCGTCCCTGCGCCCTCGGTGGGAGGCACTAGGGTTCGTAGGTGCGGGAGACGTGGATACCCGGTCTGTGGTGTTCGCCGGGCGAGGAGGATTTCTCCGCTACAGATGGCTGGCCGGGGGACTGCACCCCCACCCGCCGCGAGTGGCGCGGGGGGAAGTGGCGGAGCTGTTCCGCCGCCGCCGCATGGGTCGGCGCGGCGCCCTCCCGATCGGGCAGCGGCGGGGCGCGAGTTCCGGTGCTGCGGGCGGGAGGCGCCACCGCCTCAGCACCGCGGTGCTCCTCCTCCTCCAATGAGGCAGCAGACGGGAAACCAGGGCTCCACATCCCAGGGAGCCCGGGCTTCGGCTTCGTTGCCGGCGGCGGCTGGGCGGGGCGTGCAAAGACCCCAGGCGCCGGCCTTGACTGCGGCTGCTGCTAGCCGGGGTGTTCAGCGCCCTCCTCCGCCGGTGGCGCCTGCTGCTGTGACGACGACGGAGGGTACGGCTGGGCTCAGACCCGCGGCGCCGGGGGTAGCTCCGGCTGGCCATGCATCTTCTGAGGCTGTGAACGTGCCTACGGGTGGTCAGCAACGTGCACTCCCGCCTCATCTTGCCGTTCGGCAGGCGCAGAACCGACTTGGGCAGACGCAGGCACAGGCCAGACAGAGTAATAACAGTGGAGGTCCGATTGATGCACCACGAGGCAAGTGGGGAGATGATGGTTATGATGCATATGGTGTGGGTCAGCATCGAGGATCTTCTTCCGCGGGAGGAGGTTGTGGATATGCTTGGCAGAGTGACGGGTCTGCAGAGAGACCGTTTCTAGGGCCAGCTGGAGGCTTTGTTGAGGGGGCCTCAGGACCGGATAACAGACAGAGAGGTGGTTTCCGTGGATACCGTGGTCGTGGTGGAGGCCGAGGGAGGTTTCGCCGGCCGCCTCCACCCAGGGTTGCAGACACTGCCGGTGCGGCAATGGAGACTGGCCAGACTCCTCATGAGATACCACCCCAGGCGATGGAGGTGGTGAATGCGCTGGCCGTTGTTGATGTTCCTGGGACAGCGAAGGACACCGAGGTTGCTGACCGGGCTGATGCAGAGCGGGCATCCAAGTATGCACGTAAGAAAGAGAGGATGCTTTGTTATCGGTGCGGAGAGAAAGGTCATTTCATTGCAGAATGCGTGACTAAGCTTTGTGAGTCTTGTGGCAAGCCAGCACATGCTTCGGGGGAGTGTCCTTTTCTGAGGGAGCAAATTCCAGCTCTTACAGTGTACGGCGTGTACTGTGCTGAGCTGATGTTCTTTGAGTCAGCGGCTGCGAGGGAGATTCCAGTTGATACCCAGAGCCTCACTACTGGTTTGGTGAAGGTCACCCGAGGAGATGTCTCACGTGCTCAGTTGTGCAGAGGCTTGAGAGTTGGCTCGGGTGATTTTCGATGGGACCTTGTATCCGTTGAAGAAAGAGTGTTCAGAGTTGAGTTCCCTTCGGTTGAGGACTTGCAGCGCTTGTTGAGCTTTGGGATGTGTAAGGTGCCAGGCACCAATGGTATTTTGGAGTTTCACGAGTGGAAGAAAGTTGAGCCTAAGGGGAAGCCTCTTACTCAGGTGTGGCTGTGCTTCTCTGGGGCACCATCTGAGGCACTAGCTGATGTTCGTGTGGTGGCTAGCTTGGGTATTATGGTTGGTAAAACGGAGAGGGTTGACATGGCGTTCACTAGAGCACAGGGGGTGGCCCGATTGCGAGTCAGTATTTTGGACATAGAGTATGTTCCGGACGTCGTCAATTGGACATATAGGGGTGAGGTGTTTCCCCTTGAGATCGAGTTTGAGGATGCGGAGTTGTTTGCTGAGGTGGCTGCTGGCACTGACGTGGATATGCACGAAGGGGGTGATGATGCTGGTGCTTCCAGGGGACCGACTGATGAGGCGGGACAGGAGTCCAACGGATCGGGGCCTGTAGCTCAGGAGCCTGAGAACGGATCCGGGATGGAGCCGTCTCCTACTTCGTCTCTGCCTCATAACACTTTGCGGTTTGGATCTTTTCAGCCGACGTTGGCTCCTCCTCGTTTGTGGAGTGATCGGATTGACTCTGACGATGCTTTTGAGCACTCGCTCCCGGTCTTGGACTTTGGACCGGCACTCCGGCGTTCGGACGGCACCCGTGACCCGGTTGTTGGCGCGGTGGAGCCTCAGGGGTCGCCGGTGCTCCCTGGGCCCTCAGTGCCCTCGTTCAGCCTGCATGAGCTCGGTTTGGTTTCTTCTCGGAGGGGAGGGGTGTCGGGGCAGGCGGCCACGACTCCCTCTCATCCCACCTTGTCGCCAGTGTCGACACCTTTGGCGCCAGTATCCGGCGGTGGCGGTCCTTCTCTGGGGCAGGTGGCCCTGGAGGAGTGCCACGCGGGAGCTTTGATTGTGGAGGGGTCGCCGGAGGCACTAGGGAGGCGTCAGGGGCAGGTGGCCCCAGACCCCCTAGTTTCGACGGCGGTCGAGCCGGCGGTGCACTCGGCTGCGAGGGCGAGAGCAGGGGGACGGACTAGGGCAGGCGGCCCTGGTGCCCACTCCTCCGCATCTCCCAACCTTGGAGGTCTCCTCGCCTGTGCCTCCTCCGGGTACCGCTACTCGGGAGGAGGTAATTGCTTTCGGAGGGATCCCAGACCCGGTCTCCGAGGGGAGACGGATGAGCTCTCGTCTCCAGGACCTTCTGGAGGTGGATGATATGCAGCAGCGGTGCGCTATGCGGGCGGCCAAGCTTCGTGATGTTGAGATCACAACCGGTATGTCAGTAAATTTATCAAATTCCATTCTGCATTTCTCTAAGGATGAGATTATTAATAATGCAAACCAAGTAGGGGTGTCTCTTGGGAATAATAATTCTGAAATTTCAAACTCAGTTAACGATCTCTTAGATTTGGAAGCGGAACGGGCCTTAGAAACCATTAGAAACCTAGCGGCAGTAAGACCTATGAATGATGCGGAGATTGACGCTTTGGGGGTAAGGGTGCTTGACAATTTCTGTGCGGATCTTGTTCCTCCATCTGCAGAGTCTGACGAGGAGGAACTCCGGGTGGATGATGTAGTAATTGCACAACCGGAGCACGGTTATGAGGACCGGGCTGCGGGAGATAACATTCCTAAACGTAAGTGGAAGCGGAAGGTGTACCCTGCATCCGCGGTACGTAGGAGTGCTAGGATTCGTACTGCCAAAAAATTCCATGATGACCTATGAAAGGAATATTCTGGAATAGCAGAGGTCTTAAGGACTTGGCTAAACGTAGGTTTCTAGCGGAGGCTTCTTTAGAGCACCGTTTAGACTTCATTGCTCTATCTGAAACTGGTAGGGATAATTTTGCACCTCAGTTTCTTAACACGTTGTCGGGAGGTGTGGATTTCGATTGGCATTGTCTTCCTCCAAGAGGGAGGTCCGGTGGCATCTTGCTTGGTGTGAGATGTGATTCCCTTGAAGTCCGGAGCGTTGTTATGGGTGACTTCGCGGTAAAATTTTGAGTCAGGTCTAAAGTAGATGGGTTTAACTGGGTTTTGGTGGCGGTCTATGGGGCCGCACAACCTGAGCTTAAACCGGAATTTCTGGCTGACCTGGTTCGTATTTGCGGATCTGAGCAACTCCCCATACTGGTTGGGGGGGACTTCAACATCATTAGGAGGAGGGATGAGAAGAATAATGATAATTTTGACGGCAGATGGTCTTTTATGCTTAATACCATCATTGAGAGTTTGGATCTGAGAGAGATCGAGCTTTCTGGTCGACAATTCACCTGGGCTAACTCTTTACCCAATCCGACATATGAGAAGTTGGATCGGGTACTAGCAAGTGCCGAATGGGAACAAGTTCCTCTCATCACGTTCGAGCTCTCACGCTGGATTTCGGACCACACGCCTTTGTTTGTTGACTCAGGGGAGCCAAGGCATGTGGGAAACAAAAATACTTTCTCTTTTGAAACGGCGTGGTTTGAACGAGAAGGTTTCCTGGATCTCGTAGCCAGGGAGTGGGCTATGGATACTGGGGGAAGATCGTCTGTCGAGAGATGGCAGAATAAGATCAGGCATTTGAGAAGCTTTCTCCGGGGATGGGCCAAGCATCTAAGTGGAGTTTATAAGGTTGAGAAAGACAGACTCCTGGATCTTATACAATCCCTAGATGTTAAAGCTGAATCAACAATTCTGCAATCTGCTGAATTGACTTGTAAGCTTGATGCGGAGAAGAGGTTGAAGGAACTTCTCCGCGAAGAAGAGCTGAAGTGGGCGCTCAGAGCAAAGGTTCGCAAAGTAATCCAAGGGGACACGAACACTCAATTCTTTCACCTTATTGCGAATGGCAAACACAGAAAGAAAAAAATATTCCAGCTCGAGCAAGATGAAGGCACTATTATTGGTCACAATAATCTAAAGCTTTACATCACCGAATACTATAAGCAGTTATTTGGACCGCCGGAGGATAGCCCTGTGTCCCTCGATGAGTCCAGGACTGAGGATGTGCCTCAACTAACTGCTGCTGATAATGATATTTTGGTTGCGCCGTTTACGGAAAAGGAGGTTTTCGATGCCATCTCTCAGATGGAGAACAATAAGGCTCCCGGGCCGGATGGGTTTCCGGCGGAGTTTTATAAAAAATGCTGGCATATTATCAAAGGGGATCTGCTCCCCATGTTTCATGACCTTTTTGCTGGACGGCTTCAACTATTTCACTTGAACTTTGGAACCATTACGTTGCTACCAAAAAAGACCGATGCTCTGAGGATTGAGCAGTTCCGTCCTATCTGCCTTTTGAATGTTAGTTTCAAAATTTTTACCAAGGTTGGGACTAATAGGCTCACACAGATTGCGCATTCTGTGGTGCAACAATCCCAAACAACTTTCATGCCGGATAGAAACATCCTAGAAGGGGTGGTGGTGTTGCATGAAACACTCCATGAAATCCACTCAAAGAAACTAGATGGAGTCATCTTTAAAGTGGACTTCGAGAAAGCGTACGACAAAGTTAAGTGGCCTTTCCTGCAACAAGCCTTGCGTATGAAAGGGTTCGACGAGGGCTGGAGGACCCAGATTGAATCTTTTACGCAAAAGGGTAGTGTTGGCATAAAAGTGAGTGATGACATTGGTCATTACTTCCAGACACATAAGGGCTTGCGGCAGGGAGATCCGATGTCCCCTATTCTGTTCAACATAGTTGTGGACATGTTGGCGGTTCTGTTAGGGAGAGCTAAGGAGGCTGGCCAAATAGGAGGCTTGGTGCCTCATTTAGTGGATGGAGGGATTTCCATTACTGTCTGCTGATGACACAATCATCTTCATGGAGCATGACTTGGTAAAAGCAAGAAATATGAAACTATTGCTTTGTTTGTTTGAGCAATTGAGTGGGCTCAAAATTAACTTCCACAAAAGCGAGTTGTTCTGCTTTGGTAGAGCCAAGGATGAACAAGAAGCCTACAAACAATTGTTTGGGTGTGGCTTGGGGAGCTGCCTTTCACATACCTAGGAATTCCTATACATCACCGTAGGCTTACGAACAACGAATGGAAGTGTATTGAGGATCGATTCGAGAAGAAGCTAAGTTGTTGGAAGGGTAAGCTCATGTCATATGGAGGCCGTTTAATTCTTATTAATTCGGTGCTCACGAGCATGCCCATGTTCCTTTTGTCCTTCTTTGAAGTCCCAGTTGGTGTTAGGAAACGACTGGACTTCTATCGATCGAGGTTTTTTTGGCAGGGAGATGAGCTAAAAAGAAAATATCGGTTAGCGAAGTGGGATATCATTTGTAGGCCGAAAGACCAAGGGGGTATGGGGATTGAAAATCTCGAGGTTAAGAACCGATGCCTTCTTAGTAAGTGGTTGTGGAAGTTATCTTCAGGAACTGATGCCACTTGGGCTCAAATCCTTCGTAATAAGTATCTTCAAACCAAAACTTTGGCTCAGGTCACGGTTAGACCAACTGATTCACCCTTTTGGAAAGGGCTTATGAAAGTTAAGCTTTCATTTTTTCAGAGGTCAAAGCTTATAGTTGGCAATGGTGCAAGCACAAGATTCTGGGAGGATACTTGGCTCGGAGATGCACCCCTTGCAATCCAATATCCGTCGTTGTATCGCATAGTACGAAGGCGCGATGCTCTGGTTGCATCGGTCTTTCTTTCGATACCCCTTAATATTCAGTTTAGAAGATCGTTAGTGAGCAATCGTTGGGAAGAGTGGCTACATCTAGTTAGGAGACTGATGCAAGTACAACTTTCACA